>JASCZW010005984.1:0-119005 GCA_034211315.2 Aedes japonicus | reverse complement strand
ATCTCATTAGGCTTTTTTGACGTTTAATCTCCTTTCCCGTTCTTTTCACTTGCAGAGGAATGATGCTTTGTTTTCTCCAATGATTTTCCTTACTTGCGTACGCTTTTGATCTAAGAGGCGCTGTAGTGTGCGTGCGTTAAACGTCACGCTAAGCCCTTCATAATTTCAAATTGATGTATTGCTTTTCTGCCCACGACCAATGTTGCATTTTTTCCCACGTTAAGATCCATTACGAGAAATGTAACAAAATCATGCGAAATTGTCATACAATCTTGCTGTTTTTGTTTTGGGTGTACATACTGCACATTCGCTTTCTGGAACGCGCGGATGCCACCCACGCGAATGTCACTTGCAAAACTTTGCAGCGCATCCTTCTGGATTGTAGATGAGCAAACGCAGGCGATAATTTGCGAACCTGATACGCAATCGTCAGAAAACAATCAGACACCGACAACAAAGCAAATAAGTTTGCAGCTGAGGGGTGTGGCAATTGCTGTATTGAAAATGGAATAACACCTAATGAAGTAAAAAAAGAAAAAGACAGTTTGAACCATTTATTACTCGTTTTTGAGGACTTCAAAAGAGTAAACCATATTTTCAACCTGTTCTAATGCAAAATTGTATGGGAGCAAGAGTAGGTCATTTTTATGGTAAAAATTGAACTACTTATACGCTCTCATTTTTCAAAATTTTGAAATGACACCCGGTATTGAAAAGAGAAACGAAGTCCTACGTTAAAAAGCAGACTAATTTCCAAGTTGCACGAGAGAATGGGTTTGGTCCCATTTAAACCAATAGTAAGGGAAGCTGCCGAGGCCGCTCACGAAGTATGATGGTGGTTTTTTTTTTGGGAAAACACTTTCAACTTGTACAACTAAATTCTATAACTATTTAACTACTGGAGCTAATATTTGCATCAAGTAAATTGAAAGTCTTAAAGAACAATCTATTCTAAGCCACCTAAGAGGTGGAACTGAAGATTCGATGTGCTACCTCCCCCTGTAAAAACCAATTTGTCTATGCATCAAATTACAAAATTGTGCAATAGTGGTTTTCAACAAAGTTGTAGTTAGAAAAAAAATATTAGAACTTTCATTCGTTAGTGTTCTTGAAGTTGGGTATGGAGACTCAGGACCACTAACGCTATGAGCCAGGCTAAGGCAGGTGCCAATGAATGCCTGCGTGACTTTTTGTCCGACCTTGTTCGCAGTCAACCTGTTAACTTTCGACTTCATGGCGTCTGAACTCCGATTCTCATATCCACGGTGTACCCGATTTCAGATCATTCATGAGTTCAACAACTGTGGATGACTACACCGAATTAGATCGGAATGAAGGGTGTGTGCGGCATGGGTCGGAAAATATAGCAATATCCGATGACGACTGGCGAACTGTCTGGACACAGAGTTGCTGGGCGGCCTCACAATGGTTCAGGTTCAGTTGCTTACCTGCATTATGATTGGTTCGTTGAATCGTTGAATACCTTTAGCGGCCGGGCACTTGAACCCATAGGTCTGCGCCCGCCAGTCGTAGCGTCTCCACCCATAGCTTTCAAGACCCCGGAGTACTTTGACGCCTCGGTCTTGGCGATGAAGGCCTCCGCGGTTACGCTTGCGAGCCACCGGTCGCTTTTCGATTTCTTTAGTTCAGTTTCCCTTTTTGAACCTTGTTCCAGTGGCTTCCTGCCACGCCTGGGGTCATCACTCGTCCCCTTAGCACTCATAGCGTCTGCTTCTGTTCTTAGATGGTTGTTGTCGTCGGGGCCCTGCCGGTCGGACCCATTTCAGCGCTTGAGACAAAACGTGAGCTGGATGTCGCGCTTGGTGCTGGGCTTAGCGCTGGGGTTTTCTCTCTGCGGGCCAGACGAAGCTGGTCGCAAGCGATGGACCCTCTGACCCCGCCGCCGTTCGCGCAGGTTCACCTTCGGGGCGTCCGACACTATCCGCTCCCAGAAGCGCCCGGTGCCATTTTCGCCCGTGACCGCCTAGCCCGCTTGGAGATGGCAGATGGGGTGGAGTCTCCGACCGAGACGGACTCTTCCGTCTGAGTCTTTTCGAGGCTATTAGTCTCGCCAAACATGAAGCAAATCAAACTAAAGCGAAAGGAAAACAAAAACAATAAATCGGATATATTTCTGATATAAATCTCCTCGCGCTTTCCGTGGCTGCTAGCCGTGTCAACTTTGAGATTTTGCTCAGCAAGGAGCTTGGCTTCCAGCTCTTCCTCCTCCTTGCGTGCAGCCTGCACTGTCATGCGTAGCCTAAGAAGGCTCAGTTTAAGGTCCTTACCCATGTTCTCGCACGATGACGTAAAGTCAATTAATCGCATCCAACTGCTCGGACAACTCACTGTCAACTCACTTTAGGAAGGGTTTCCTGCATCCTAACTATAGCCTCGATGAGTCCCGGCTCATCCATGGCCACGCCCAGTTAGTGATACCTGTTTCCAATGCCGTGGCACTTCCGCAGCGTCGGTGGGGACTACTAGGCCGCCTTTAGCGAACGGATTCGCTTTCTCCTGGGGTTCGTCGTTCCCCTGAGGTATTACCCCTCCATTATGTTGGACCCTCCATCTAGCCGCTGAAACGTACCAGAGGCATGCCCAAGGTTTTAATGGGACGGAGACAACCTGCGCGCAGGAACCTCGCTATTTCCGGCTCGGTGTCCCCCGGCAGTACTGAGGGAGACGATACAGGAGCCAGCCCAAATGCAACAGTATCAACCCTGTTATCGTTTTCACCGCCAATTACCATAATTCGAGGTTTTACTGGCATCCACCCCATTGTGTCGTATGGCGCTCCCTCCGTAGTTCGTTTCACGTTTAGGGAGCTTAACGTTTCGCAAGGTGCACTCTGGGGAGGCGAACTACATTCGCACCTAGTATGATTGTGGTTCATTATGGACGACGGCAAGTACCCGGTTCAGGGAAGTTGTGTCTACCACAAAATGGCGGCTTCCGCGGTTGTAAAAGTGAATCGAGTGTTCTTCTGCAGCTGCTACGCACCGCTAAGATGGTCGATCGAACAGTTCACGATATGCTCGATCAGATGACAACTGAGCTAACCCGTTGGTGAAAGCGGGGACTTCAACGCATGCGTGGAGTCGGGGACCACTACTAACCCAGGGCCAGATTCTACTGGAGGCTTTGGCTCAGGCTCAATGTGGACCTAGCCAACGTGGGTACCAAGAGTACCTACCATAGAAACGGAGCGATAATCGATACAACATTCAGTAGTCCTGGGCTGCTTAACAATTAGAGGGTGGATGATGGCTACACCCATAGAGACCACTTGGTGGTTCATTATTGTATCATCCACAATACAAGACAGCGTGCGGAAGGAGGAGCATCCACTCCATTCTCCCGCAGATGGAAGATCGCCGGTGTATTGGTGGACGGAGTCGATCGCCGATTTCCGAAGAACATGCCTCGGACGCTGCAGAGAATCGGATCGTGATAGGGCAGCCTTGAAGAAAGAGATAAAGGCCAGCAAGCGAGCCTGCTTCTAGGGCCTGTGTCAAAAGGTCAATACAAATCCGTGGGGTAACGCCTACCGGATAGTAATGGCCAAAACCAGAGGAACGGCTGTCCCAACCGAGCAATCACCAGAGTAGCTGCAGGTGATCGTTGTGGGACTCTTTGCAAACCACGACCCGAGTCCCGCCGCCGTAGATTTGTCCCATAACCAGCGTTCCAGTATCCCAGACCTTAACGATGTCATACCGACGGAAGGGTGGGCGGCTCAGCCGAACACCCGTGACCACGTGGGTATTGACAACGGCACAACGGGGGCCGGTGACGAGGCGACGGAGACGAACAAAGAACTCATTGCGATAGCAAAATCGCTTAAGGTGAACAAAGCGCCGGGATCAGATGGTATTCCGAACCAGGCCATCATGACGGCTATCTTGCTGGATCCTGAAATGTTCAGAGTGGTGATGCAAAGGTGTCTTTCCGGACACTTGGAAATTTCAGACCCTTTGCTATCAAAGACAGGGAAGCCACCAGGAGATCCATCGGCATATAGACCTATATGTATATTGGATACAGCGGGTAAGGTGCTCGAGAGAGTAATCCTCAACAGACTGACAAAATACACGAATGGTATAGGCGGTCTGTCTAACAACCAGTTTGGCTTCCGTAAACGGAAGTCGACGGTGGATGCCATTCCCGTCCGTTACCAAGACGGCTGAAATGGCAATCCAGCGCAAGAGGCGAGGAGTCACGCTACTGTGCAGTGGTCACCCTTGATGTGATGAAATGCGTTCAATAGCGCCAGTTGGGCGGCTCTCGCAGACTCGCTCCAACGCCTTCAGGTTCCTGGGTACCTGTATAAGATTCTTGGAAGCTAATTCCAGAATCGCGTACTGGTATACAACACAGAATTAGGCCAAAAACGTGTCAAGATCACCGCAGGCGTCCCACAAGGTTCGATCCTGGGTCCGGTGCTATGGCATACGATGTAATGATGAGGTACTACGGCTTGAGTTCCCGGAACGTGTGTAAATATAGTCGGGTTCGCGGACGACATCGCCCTGAGGATATGTGGTGAATCCATTGAAGCAGGTTCGAGCTAACGGCCTTGTACTCCATTGGAATTGTGAAGGGATCGACGTAGCTTCAGGAAACTGCACAATTGAACTCGAAGAGGTCCCTGAGTGGGTCTTGGGGTCGCGATCGACGATAAGCTGTCTTTTATCAGTCACGTCGATTACGCCTGCAAGTAAGTTTCATATGGCTTTATCGGCATTATTCCACGCGTAGATGTCGAATAGCTCGGCGGTGCCGCGGGAGCAAGCGTAAACTCCTGGTCAATGTCGCCCTGTCCACATCTTAGTACGCGTGGGCCGGCATGGATCGCCGCCTCGAGTATCAAGAGCTAAGCACCTTAGTAAGCCAGGAGAAGGCACGCACAGGCTTTCGCGAGCCTAAGAGTGGTATACATGCGGAAAGGGATAATGCCAATAGGCACCATCATAAAAGAGGACGTAGAGTGCTTCGAACAACTATGTGACATTAATACAAACAGGATTATCACCAATACTCCGTAGGTGCGGCGCTAGCTAGCACGTGCAAAATGCTTGTATTAATTGGTTCTAAAATGGAATATCTCGTGATCCCACCCATGTGGAAAGTTACTGTCTTGAATAATGTTTTTAAGTAGGTCAAGGCTTTGGTTGGTAAAAATGATAGTTTTGGATCGGGGACGGCGTGATGAAGGCGAAAAATCGATGTCTGACGCCATTTTGCAATTCGAGATGGCGGCTTCTGTTGCTTAAAAAGTGATAAGTACTGTCAAATACCATGCAATATGTAATTTGTTGAATCAGGAACTGTAAATTCAGGCGGGAAACGTCCGATGCCATTTTGGAATCCAAGATAGCGGCTTCTGCTTTGGAGAAAAAATATAAATACTTTCAAAAAAACCCTTCAATATCTATATTCTACGATTGAAAACGGCGTATACTGGCTGGTTATCGATATAAAGGGCGATACGGTCAAAATTTGGTCAATATCAACTTGACGTATTTCTTTCAATTTTGCATTTATAAAACCTGAACACCCCTCATTTTGAAGGTGTGTGTGTAGAATGTTGTTCCTATTTTGATTTTGGAATTCACTCTTCAGTTGTCAAAATGCCGTCCAAGCAAGAAGAGCAGCGTATCAAAATTTTGCTCGCACATCGCGAAAATCCGAGCTACTCGCACGCAAAGTTGGCAAAATCGCTAAAAGATGCCAAATCAACCGTTACAAATGTAATTAAAGTGTTCGGGGAACGTTTGTCGACAGCCAGGAAGTCTGGATCGGGGGAAATCGAAAACCGGAAGCCGCTGAGACGACAAAGAGAGTTGCCGGTAGTTTCAAGCGAAACCCTAACCTATCTCTCCGAGATGCCGCAAATAAGCTGGGTGTATCGTCTGACAACCGTGCATCGAGCCAAAAACAGAGCCGGACTATCGACTTACAAGACGGTAGTGACTCCAAATCGCGATGATAAACAAAATACGACGGCCAAAGCGCGATCCCGGAGGCTGTACACGACGATGCTGACGAAGTTTGACTGCGTGGTAATGGACGACGAAACCTACGTCAAAGCCGACTACAAGCAGCTTCCGGGACAGGAGTTTTATACGGCAAAAGGAAGGGGAAAGGTAGCAGATATTTTCAAGCACACGAAACTGTCAAAGTTCGCAAAGAAATATCTGGTTTGGCAAGCCATCTGTACCTGTGGCTTGAAAAGCAGCATTTTCATAGCTTCCGGGACTGTCAACCAAGAAATTTACGTGAAAGAGTGTTTGAATAAACGTCTGCTGCCTTTCCTGGAAGAAACACGGTTGTTCCGTACTCGTTTTGGCCGGATTTGGCATCTTGCCATTACGGTAAAAAGGCCATGGAGTGGTACGCCGCCAACAACGTGCAGGTGGTTCCCAAGCGACAAGAACCCTCCCAACACGCCAGAGCTCCGCCCAATTGAGAAATACTGGGCTATTGTCAAGCGGAACCTAAAGAAGACCAAAAAACTGCTAAGGACGAGCAGCAGTTCAAGGCAAACTGGCTTTCTGCGGCGAAGAAGGTGGACAAGGTGGCTGTACAAAAATCTGATGGCAGGGTCAAGCGTGAAGGCCCGGCAATTCGATTGGAAAAGCGGAAGCCTAACTGAATATTTTTCCTGAATTTTATACTAATTGAACTTGAAAAAGAAATTTAATTTGATTTTTTAAATAAACGATTTCACCGATTTACACGCGTTTTCCCTTGACCAAATTTTGACCGTATCACCCTTTATGACGTTATTTTGGAATGCAATATGGCAGCTTCTCATTTCGTAAGACTAGAAAATACTGTCAAAAACCCAGCAAGTTGTCCGTTATGTGGTATTAGATTCATAGTTCCAAACTTTACCGCTAGGGCAGCGCTGTTCCTAAATTTTGAACGAAACACAATAGAAGGATGATGTCAAAGGCAAGTTGGTAGGGAATGTAATTTCAAGCAACTTTGTTCATGACACCATTTTTCTAATTCTTCATCCGACCATGATAAAGCCTTTTTTCTGCTTTATATCAGGGTGCCAAAAATTTTTTTTTTTATTATAACTTGTTTGTATCTCATTTTGAGAAAAATATATTTTCATACAAAATATAGCTATCTTGCTCCAGCAAAATAGCTCCAACCAAAGCAGTGGCACAAGCGCTGGTCGCTCCAGTTGTGAATGAATAGACTGAAGCGTGTTTTGTTACGTTTTCTATATTTTGTTTGAAAATATCTTTTCCTCAAAATGAGATACAAAAAGTTAAACAAAAAACTCATTTTTAGACACTCTGACACACTGATTTAGAGCAGAAAAAGAGCTCTATCATGGTCGACTGAAGCCCATGTAGCACACTACGCCCTTTATTAGTTGTAGTGACTTGATTCTGACTTAGCAAGTCATATTTCTGATATCTCAACCGAATGGCAACTAGTTTGCTACTAGGGAGCGTTAGAAAGATGATGTCATGATCAAAAATGGCTGAAATTATATTCTCTACAAACTTCCCTTGACATCACCCTTCTATTGTCTTTGTGATTTGTTACGATTCAAAACGATTTGAAAAGTTGTGGCCGATGAAAACCAAAAGAAGGAAATCTAACTTCATTGGAACGTATTGAGAACAACTAGAGCAAACCCAGGACTTTCGGATGGCGGACCTAAAAATACAATTCCAACAAAAGCACCGTCCAGAGGATTAATTTATGCAAAGACGCTCATTCTTATCGCACCAGCAAGCAGCCAAACCAGACACAGAAACAGAACCGAATGTCCAAAACACGTGCTTGGTAGTTATGTAGAGAGGATTCTCAAAAGGCAACCAGGATGTATACTGATGCACGGCGAAGTGTATGTAAAGATGGGCTTAGGGCAGCTTCTCGGACAAAAGTTCTCTGTGGCAACTGGTCGAGGAGATGTTCCTAACATATCTTCTTTCTTTTTTAGCATTTCAAGCTTATTCCTTTCACAATTTGCTTATTGATTGTTCTCAACTTAGTGTTCTTAATGCACTTCCAATTGAGAGCTTTTGATGCCAGGTACCATTTTTGCATTCGAATGATTGTGTGGCAAGTACAAACATACCCTATGCCCAGGGAGTCGAGAAATGTTTTTTAACGAAAAATTCCTAGACTAGACCAGGAATCAAACCAAGTCACCTTTAGCATGGTATTGCTTTGTAACTGCGCCTTTACCGACTGAGCTAAGGGAGGACCCCAACACATATGAACCGCACTGGAAAATCTCTACGTCGAGAAGCGATTTCCTATTACGGACAAAAAACACAAGTTTGCGTAACAAATGAGTCTAAGAACTCGAACCTTTACAAGGATGAATGCCTGAGAAACCGCATTATACCATTCAGCAAAGCACACAAAGGCCGTGTAAAATGTAGCCCAGGCTTCAGTCGAGAGGCACTGGCTTTGCAATGGGTTTTATTAAAAAGAACACCCACTCAATTGCTCTAAATTTCACCCAATCGAGAAATATTGGACAATTGTTAAGCGGAAACTAAAAAAGACTGGGATACTGCAGATATGAAGAGATGGTGAAATAAAATGGTCGATCAATTTACCAAACATTGACGCGAGGTATTTTAACAAAAGTTCGTCATTTCATCCAAAATGCTTTAATACTGTTGAAATATTGTCTATAAGTGCAACATAAAAGCTTTATTTTGTTTTACTTCAGCAAAACAATTGACACCACAGACTTATATGATTGATTGATTCTATCTTTTCCTCAAACTACAAGTAATGCGTGATATTGTGAACTATATAGAACATTTCCAGTGTAATTGTATTGTTCAAGAAAGCTTTTGTCTGAAATCGCATCCATGAACTATCACACATTTTTCCAATTTACAAAAATTATACATCAAAATTATATATATGTCAAGCGCTGATTGACGCCATGAACTACAATCAACACTAGTGAGCGACTAATTTTTCATTGCGAAATTTACCCGTTTACTCGGTACGGTCTCGCTAGATGCAACTGGCAGCCTGTTGCAATGCAGCCATATCGCTAATTTAAACAAATTAATTCAATATTCCAAGTAATTTACAGCTCAAAGAGAACACACACTAACTGTTCATCCCCCGTTGATCGTCGGATAAAAATGTCATCATTCCTTGCTTAAAACTTGTTCGTTCCACTCCACATCATGATTATGTCGACAACTACAGCGACGACGATGTCTCTAATCTACATTAACCCCAATATTCCGGGATATCAACCTTGGTTGATCTGCGCCGTCCTGTCACCGATCTGGCTGGAACACATTGTACGAACGAATGAACGTGCAATGGACACCGAGAGAGAGAGAGACTCTAAGCCGCCATAATTATCATGATTGTCGCATAAAAATCATAAAACCATATGTGTACGAGCATGGTCGCCGGTGCTCCCTCGAGCGTAAAAGAATGCGCCCCGGAGCTCGAAATTATGCGAACACAAACTGATTGTATAAATTAATTATTTATCCCTCCAGTACTTACTTATACTGCGAATCACTTCCGCCGTCGTCGTAAGTCACGATTTGCAAACAAACTGGGTTGGGTGTTGTATTGCACTACATAACTATAAGTAAGCGTCTGTGTCGGTGGCTCAAGCTGATGCACTTTTGAAAGTTGCGGCTTACAACAACTTTCACCACCCGAAAAGCCAAACTTTGCTGAGGGGTAAATTTGCCTAAATAGAATTTTGATTTCCATCATCACCGCCATCAACACAATCACCGTTGATGCTTTGCTGCATGACTGGAGGCGAAGACTGCGTTATGACTTCCACATAGGTTATCATCACCATATTCATGAGTTGAATCATGTGTCCTGAAGATGCACGAAATTATACATGCTCTGTTCTAGAGGGCCGTTCTACCGAAAATCATGAAAAATGCCACCCGGCCAAGGACCTTCGATGCAAGACGTAAACAGAAAGGGAAATTCATAAATTTATAAACTTGTTCTTTCCGCCTTGCCGTTCAGAAGGGAGAGAACTTACGACCGTACCGAGCAGTCGGATAGTCATCCAATAAATCTTTCCCAGCGTGCATCCGGGCTACTTCGGCTTCCGTCTTGACTTGAGCTATTGAAGCTGGCACAAAAGACAAGACTGGACCTTACCAGTGCAGGGAAGAAAATGTGAAATATGCGGTACGAAAGTTGAAAAAAAAATGGTTGGGTGGTTTGGGAGAAAGAGCATTCGTTGAGCATCCGAGTGCATATTTTATGGAGGATTCATTTCCTGTTTGTGATGTAACTATTTATTCCGGAGTCTTTGCGTGTTTTCATCTGACGAATCTGACTCCTCTATTCATGCAGTTCTGCTTACGGTGAAGCCTTGGCCTTGCGATGGGTTTTCAAAAACCTTATTAATTACGCAGTTACACAACATTCTCTACGCCTTACGGATGTTCCATTAACCGAGAAATTGAAACCGAATTGGATTGCAACCGGGAAAAGGTAATTCTCATCGACCACTACCTCACCGATACTGACGTCATCGTGATGATGCTGATTCATCGCCGGCACTACCGTTCCGATGACGATGCCCAGATGCATCTGTTGTTTTTGTTTGGGTTTGGACGGAGTACGGCGCAAATTTCGAGTTGGAAATTTGCCAGAATCATTCAAATCCATCGCATCTCGAGACGTTTGTCCTTCATCGCACATCTCGCAGCATCAGTCGTGGTTGAGCAATGTGAGGCACGTAAATTGGTGGTGCAATTTCTAGATCGGATCGGCGACGTGAGCGATCCAACTATCGTCCTGGCGGATCAACAGTTAGCAGTGGTTTAAAGCAATTAAATAGCAAATTTCAATCGAATCAATTTGTAATGGACACATGTTCGAAAATCATTCATACGTCAAAACATGGCCGTTACTTCAGTTGCAACTTGGAGGCCATGGACTGACTGACTGTGCGTGTTCGGCTGAAATGTGTAAATTTGTTTACACGCACAAATTATAAATACGGTTTGTTGTTTAGGGAGTGCTGTCTGAGGCAACAAGTTTATGCGCTGCGGCTTTCCGATGTTCGAGAGCATTATGTTTTCGCGCTGGCCGCTAATAAAATGCGATTTGACTGTTTGAATGAGCCAACGCAGACCACGCACTAGACGAAGCGACATGACGACATAGTTTGTAAGAATATGAACGACATAGTGGACAGATTTTCAGAACTGGTTACAGGCCGTAGCTGCCTCTGTCAATGTTGAGGTTGATGGCTAATGGGACAGTGTGGATAAAGTTTGTCGTTAGTTGTTTGAGATGTCATTTAGGGATTTAATGCATGGGGTTTCCGAACAAAAGTAGCATTTACGTGTTGTTTTGGCAGAACGTTGAGTAAGTTGCGAACGGTAACATTTTCTGGCTAGTTTATATGTATATATATTAGCTGCATTTGATTATAGAAAACAAAATATTTGGAAATCTTGCTGGGTTCAGAGTTCAGACGTCATCTTGCTGAGAAACTTTGGAGCAGCTTTGAAAAAATCTTGGGCCCTGAGTTGTACATGTTTATTTTCAACTATATCATATACTGAATGACTCAAATTTGTGATTCTCAACAACTATTTCTTGAGTTTACTTCACCTTAAATTTGAGAAAAATGTATTAACCGAGAAGGAATCAGGCTTTCTTCTTTCTTTCTTGGCATTTCCAGCTCATCGCTCATTACTGAAGGGTTAACCCAAATAACTGAAGCAGTTTGTTTTTTTTTTATTTCAGTGTACGTGTACATGCACTGCGACTACTTTCTATAGCCGTACCCCTAATTTTACACACCTTGCGATGATCGTGGTGCAATCAATGCATGCAACGGCGTGTGGCTGTTTGTATTAGTGAAACGTATGTTTTGCATACTGTATTTTGATAGTGGTTGTGCTACAGTTCAAATAAACGTGTTTTCATAAATTTGAGCGTCCATTTTCTAGCCGCGCATTAGAATTTTTAAAGTAGATCCTGCTAAAATTGCTCAAAATGCCGAGAGGAAGTTTGTTGAGTGAGAAAGAGAAGGGAATGATCGAAGCCTATAAGCAGAAAGGTGTTTCAATTCAAGGAATTAGACGTAGACTCAGCCGATCGGGTAAAGTCATACGACATTATTTGTAGGATCCAGAAAAATATGGTACGAGTAAACGAAAGCCTAAAAAATCGAAGCTGTCACCGAGGGCTATGCGAAGCTGTAATTGACCTCAAATTCCACCATAACACTCTCTAAAATCAAGTCTACTCTCTGTTTGCAGACCAATCCGAACAATATTCGGTCAAAAATGAACAAGGCACCAAATTTGACCCCTGTGCATATACAAAAACGAATTCCATTCGCTACACGCCAGTGGAACATAATTTTGTTTTTTAACTGATGAAACCAACTAAATTTTGTTTAATTTTTGATTATTTAAATGTTCGTTTTTCAACGCTAGGTGATTTTTTTCGATGAAAAAGAAAATAAATCTAGATAGTCCCGATGAATTTATTGGCTGTTGGCAAGATCTACGAAAGGACGTAGCTTCGGAGGAGGATCTCTAACGGTTTGGCTTAGATTTTGTGCTACAGAAAAGTTCAATTTGGCATTCACATCTAGTAAGATGAACTCGACGTTCTTAACAGCTGCTTAGTTCCGTTTAAAGCCATGCATTGTCGCCAAAAAATCGTGTTTGAACAAGATAATGCCAGCATTCACACCAGTTCGGCTACAACATCATGGTTTAACGACCGAAAAATTAAGCTCCTGTGGTGGCCAGCCTATAGTCCGGATCTAAATCCAGTGGAAAACATCTGGGGAATCATTGTTTGACGGATCTACGCCAAAAAATACAACAGTATTGCTGAGGATAAAATGAAATGGAAATTTTTAAGAACTTGGTTGAAAGTATGTCCAAAAAGAATTTACGGGTAATCGAGCGTTCTGGAGGACCAACTGATTATTAAAATGGAGAAAGTATTCAGAAAAATGAATAGTTTGACATGAATCGATTAAGAACATAAATGCGGCTATAAAAACTAGCCACTTAATTTCATGAATTTGAATCAATAGAGGATTTTCTATAGCAAATTTTCAATTCAGGTTTTATACCCGGTTTACAAGTTACACCATAAACGTGTGACCGACTACAGATACTAGCCGCAGCGAACTAATGCCATCAGGTGCCTGGGTTCTAAAACTTATATTTGTATAAAATGTTTGCTCATGCTGTTAAAGTTTGACATCAATAAGTAGTGCAAGGAGGAAAATTGGACAACAAGCGAAATCGAATTTAAGAGTTGGGATAATTTCATGTTGGGATATTTCATGTAAATTTAAGCCAGATAACGCCTGAATCTAGCCTATTGTATGAAAGATTGCAAAACATTGTTGTACGGCGCATGAAAGATTGCAAACAATTTCGTTGTTTATGCTTCCTTTGCCTTGGAATTAAACGAGGGGAAATTTTACGCGCTTGTTAAAGTTAATTATTTTTTTCTGTGAAGCTATGGAAGGGTTTTTCAATTTTTCCCCTACTTTTGAGAATCACCAGACCTTCAGCTCCATTCTAAGAGAAGAAGGGTTTCAACCTCACGAACTGATGAGGCGATCCGAGATTTGCTACTCCATCGGTTTTTCAATTTCCATTAATTCCACAATGTCCAAGATCCTTCTTGTACATCCAGTATGAATTGACTTAATAACGGCAAAACAAGTTTTGGAGTGTTTTAATGCTTGGAATTGCATGTTGCTTGTTTCAAAGCATTAAAAGCCACTTGATTGTTTGATATTATGCCTGAACGTCTATAGTTTCTACGCAAATATATTGCAGAACATTCCAGAATTGCTTGAATCTTCTCCTTTTAGCATTTCAAGAATATTGTTTTCACAATTTGCTCATTTCTTGTTTTCAACTAAGTGTTCTAAATGCACTTCCATAGTTATTTATTGAGAGATTTCAACCATTTTTGCATTAGTATGATTGTGGAGAAATTTTCCTTAACGAAAAATTCCTAAACCAGACCGGGAATCGAACCCAGCCTTCTCCAGCATGGTATTGCTTTGTAGCTGCGGTTTACCGACTGAGCTAAGGGAGGAATTACTTGAATATCAGCTTGGAAAACAGTTGGCCATCTGCCCATAGATTTGACATTTCAAACCCTGAACCAGTTACACCTGCTTCTATTAATTGTTCATTTTTTAACGGTCTGCATGCACAATAATCTATCCTAGAAGGAAATCGAGCCACCTCTTTCCCACGAATCAACCCCAGGATCACATAATTTGATACGAATAGTCCAAGTTGTCTTTTTTCTCTCGCAATCCACATTTTCCTTAGCAAGAGGAATAATTTTCCAAGTTTTTTTTAATGCTAAGATGTCGCAATAGATCACCTTGGATTGACAGATGATTGATCCTTGAAGCACACTCTTGTATTAAGTGTGTAAAGCAATGCATGTAGGTGTATTTCTCATTTCACAAGTTACTGAAATAGTTGCTAACCTTTGAAGTTTTTTCTAACCTGCTCTGAGCAGCGATTTCTTTTGTTTTTGGCCACCAAACCAATGAAGCATAGATAATCTTACGACTGCCGAATGGATTATTTACTTCTGTTTACTACTATTGTTGTTTTTCTCGTGCTTAATTACGGAACCACAAAACTCTACACATTAACACTTTACAACATTTCTTGCATTTCAGGATCAACCGAATTGAGATCATATATAAACGATACGAATGCTTGTAGTATTTTTCATTTAAATATTTCATGGAAATGAGAGGGACCCTCAGGGCACCCGATAGAAGTACTCTCGATGGGGAGAGTGGGAATGCCAACTCCCCATTGCTAACAGTTTGTGAATAGAGGGTGGGCTCTTTTCCTCGCCCATTGGGGCATCCTCATGTTAAATAGCTCGCAAGAAGCTTATGACCAATTATTCAATCTTGTTGTTGGAAGGAGATTCTTTATATTCCTGTGGAAACGTATAAGTGAGGTTGCTTATCGATTCACTCAGCCCGTTTTTGGCCCTTCATACAACGGCATGATTAGGATAAGCAGTGGTTATAAAAGCTTGATCAAGAGTAATAGCGATGAGAACCCATTGCTGTCGGACTTAGTTTCTATGCTGTAATGGGTGGTAGTACATATCCTACATACAGCCTCTAATGTTGTTGTTTTTAACCGTAAAGTATTTTTATCCGATGTTAATTGTCTGATCTAGCTGATAGTTCCATTTAGGTTTGCTGACAAGAAATACTTCATGATAAACTGCACCTTTAAGTTTCGAAAGCGTTCGTTTCAATATTATTGCCTTATTGATCATTAGTGCTAGTTTATTGCCTGCTCCTAATCTTGGTGTTCTGCAGTTTTAATTGAGAGCTTTCGATGCCATAACCATTTTGGGCATTAGGATGATTATGTGGCATGTCTAACCTATGTCATACAAAATTTGCATGCACGAAAAATTCCAAGACCAGACCGCAAATCGTACACAGTATCATCCAGCATGGTGTTACTTCATAGTCGCATCGTTATGAACTGAATGAAAGAAGAACGAATTTAAAAAAAAAAAATTTCAGAAATACTGTGGAAGCATCTCAGAACAATTAAACAAGTTAATTCCAGAATAAGACTGGAAGCATGCTAGAACTACTCAGGCAGCATCGCAGAAGAACTTTGCAAGCATCTCTGAGTTATTCTGGAAGCATCTCAGAACAATTCAGAAGGTCTCATCATCACTGCATTAGAAGCATTCCAGAACTATTATGGAAGCATCCCTGAGCTTCTTTGGAAGCGTCCCTAAATTACGCTGGAATCTTTCAAAAAAAGTTACAAAATCATCCCCGAACTACTCTGGAAGTATCTCAAAACTATTCAGCTAGCATCCTAGAACAATTCTGAAAGTTTCTCAGAACAAAATAAGAAGCATCCCTAAATTTCTCTTCATGCATCCACGAGTAATTGTGACCCTTTATCAGAACCACACTTCGAGCATCCAAAAA
Organism: Aedes japonicus; assembly: GCA_034211315.2. Classification (NCBI taxonomy): domain Eukaryota; kingdom Metazoa; phylum Arthropoda; class Insecta; order Diptera; family Culicidae; genus Aedes; species Aedes japonicus. Next base: position 103,005 of record JASCZW010005984.1, on the reverse strand, counting down.
TATTCTGGAAGCATCCCTAAACTTCTCTGGAATCATCCCATGAGAACTCTGAAAACCATCAAAAATCATTCCAACCCAACTGTGGAAGTATCTCAGAACAATTTTGGAAGCATTCCAGAACTAATTCCAAAGCATTTCTAAGCCGTTCTGAAAGCATCTCAAAACTACTCTGGAAGTTTTGCTCAACAACACTTTAAGCATTCCTGACTTACCACCGGTAACTAACCAGCCCTGGTGGCTGAAAGTCACGAAAATAAATTAAACAAAGCAAAGCAATTTTGGATCGTACTCAGAACTACACTATAATCATTCCAGATCTATTCTGTAAAAATCCTAGAACTATTCAGGAAGAATCTCGACACAATTCATGAAAAATCTTGGGACAATTCTAGATGCATCCCAGAACTGACTTGAAAGTGTCTCATAACTACACTGGAAGCATCACTGAATTACCTGGGGAGCATCTTAAAATAATTCTGGATCTTTCATAGAACTACAATAGAAGAATCACTGAACTTTATTGAAAACATCCCAAAAAAACTCTTAAAACATTCTTGAAAAAAAATTAGAATCACTGAAGAACTAGCCTGGAAGCATGCAATATCCATTGTGGAAACAGCCCGACGCTTTGAAAGTTGCTCAGTACTTAACTGGATGCATCTCTGAAATACTATAGGAGTATCTAAAACCAACTTTGGATCTATCTCAGATCTACAAGAAAAATCCTAGAAACATCCCAGAACAACTCTCGAAGCACCCAGAACAATGCTGGAAGTATTCCAGAACTACTTTCGTATATTTCATAGAACTACACTGATAGCCTACCTGAATTACTCTAAAACAACTCAACACAATTATGGATCTTTCTTCGACCTGCTTTAGCATCATTTTTTAACTTATGTGGAACCATCCTATACAATTCTAAAAGACTGAAAAAAAAATCTAACTTCATTCTTGAACAGCTATGGAAGCATCTCCGAAAAATTCTGGACGTATCACAGAACTAGCCTGAAAGCAACCTCGAATAATTTTGGGAATCAGAACAAATCTGGAGGTATCTCCATGTTTGAAATACCCTAGAAGCATAGTTGCATTTCTTTAGCAACATCTCAGCAACTCTGAAAGCCTCAACGTAAGCTGGCAGTATCCCACAATTATCAGTTAGGCATAGCTGAATAACATTGGAAGTTCCTGTAGTATTCCAGAACTACAATGAGAATATTTTTGAACTACTTTAAAATATAGGATTCGCCGCAACTAGATGGTTGTGTTAACTTTAATTGTTTAAAACAAATCAGACGGCTTGTTGAGATAAAAACAGATATCTTTAATGAGAACCCATTTTTTTCGTTAGTTTTGAAAATTTGGACGAAGTGAACGATTTGGACCACCGGTGAAGTTGCTCTTACTATTTCCACTGAAGAATCTCTCTAAATGCTGCCGTCATTTTTGGATTATTGAGCAGAGGCATTTCTCTTTTCGAAGAAGCATTTTTCGATCTTGGACAAAATAATTTATTCATTTTGTATTATTTTCTCTAGAGATCTGATTTTAATATGTTTTCTCTCTTTGTTCTTCGCGAATTTGATATTGCAGCTTATTTCCCCTTCGTATACTGCCGTAGACTGCCCAGCCAGCACGAGTCTTTGATCCTACCGTATCCTGTGCATGACCTTCCCGCAGTTTCAGAGTTGCGAGGAGATCCGAATTGTTGAGCTCGATTTTGGTATTGATATTGATTGAGACCTCAAAACAGCTACTCAAGGTATATTTAAACCTGGAGTAGCTGATTTGATACTATGCACAGGTAATTTCTTCAAATGTTTATAGCGATTTGTCATCTCGTTGAATTTCATTACTGTAGACCTATGCAAAAATCTCTATATGTACTACCCGTGCGTCCGATATCGTATTGTTCATGCCATTCGTCGACTGGATGCAGAGTGGCTCCGTTTGTTCGTCCAAACCTGGGGAATCACCGACTGTGCGATCCACTAAAGTAACTGATGACCTGTCTTCAAGAAATGCATTAACCTCGCCGTATTTCCCCTACAGAGTGATAGAAAGTACTCGAAATAGTGTGAATAGGATTTGATATCTGATGAATCGTTACTGTAGCATTTATCGTTGATTAGGTTAGGCTTGAATACGCGGATGGCTCGTAGTGCAACAGACAATGATGCAACATCTGTCAGCCGTTAACTCCGCATACATCCCCTTTGCATGGCCAACGAGGGTGTGGTTTAAGGCACCCTCGACAAAGTTTGTACTCCTTCACAATACCCCAACGATTATCAAGAGTGAGCTTATGAACTTTGAGCACTCATCAGCTTGGTGAATGTGCTCCATTACACGTTGGACGTTTCCTAGCTTCTTCTGTCTTCCTACAGCTTGCGTTCATTAACCTTCTTCTTTTGCATAAAGATCATAATGGTAAGTCTCTGGTGTTAATTTATCTTGCTCCGCCGCCATGTCATCTTTAGGATCATTTTGCTGTGTACAGGATAGCATCACGCTGCTGGTTGCTTATGTCATACGGGCCATATACTCACTGAAGACGTTGAGGTCTACGACTGGAAACTGTTGCTGATACATCACCCCGGTGAATTTAACATTCGGTGGCAGCTTATCCAAAAGCTCTTGTAATAAGATGGGGTTCGATAGATGAAAATTTAGCCCTATCGCCTTCGGGTTTCCACACAAATTCTACAATGTGAATCTCCAACTTGTCCAGTGTTTCCAGCTTGTCCGCTTTTGGAGTAGGAGTAGCTCTAATCTTCGTAACCATACTATGTACGATTTGCTCTGGGCGCCCGAACAAAGTCTCCAATTTTGACATCACCTGGGGAATAATGGATGGATGCAGCAGAAAACTGCTTTGGTGGCTCGCTTCAAGGCACGTTGAAGCCGAACAAGTTTCTCGGAGTTGGTGTATCCACAGGTATCCGTCGAATGTGGATAGCTGCTGATAAATAGCCAGTCAATGGAATTCCCTACGAAAACAGGCAATTCTTTCGAAAGAACTTGCATTGCAGCCAACTGTTACTGTTTCGGAAGAGTTAGTACATAGTGGACCAGGAAAGTAATCCCCCGCTTGTGTTTGGTTGAGGGTCTTTGTTAATTTCCTAGGAATAAAGGGTCCATAACTCACCGGATAGGAATCGACATTCAACACTGATAATCCCGCAAGTTGTTCGGGTTGATCCGGTTGCTCCTGATGTGTGGATGCGCAGAGGTCGGGGTACAATCTAGGTGCTTGAAGCTACTGATTTTGCATTGATTAAGGCTGCTTTTTAAGATGTTGATCTGTAGCTCGTAGACGACCAGCTCTTCATCACGTACTTTCAATTCCCGCTGTCGTTGTACTTCCATGGCGGCTTGTCTGCCAATTTTTACTGAAACTTGTTTCTCTTATCCGCCTCCTTTCTGCGGAGTTGGTCCAGATCCGCATCCTTCTGGAGCTGCAAACGCTTAATCTGCTCTTCGAGTGTCAGCTCTCGTATGGTAACATTGTTCGGTAGGTTTTGGCTCATACATTATATTCAGCAACGATGGTTCAGCTGCGAGATAATGACGCCAGGGAGACGACTCCACCACCTGGACCCTACCTAACGACTCATGACTACGATCCGGGACCAACGGCTTTACTTCCCTTCCAAAGGAAGACGTGACCAGATTTTTTCGCCTCAGAAAAACCACGTCGCGACGTCGGCTGGGAATGAACACAGACCCACTGGGATGCCAAGTAGGAGTCACGCTTACAACTACACCATCGACGTCGGCGGTGAAAACTTTTATATTAGTGCAAATTGAATTGACTTTGATTATGATTGTTGTCAGAGAGTTCATCGTTACTGTTACACTCACGTGAAATTGATAGTGTTGTTTTAACACGATTAAAATGACTTAACCGATTTATGCACTACAAGTCCTGTATCGAGAATGCGTGAGGTGTTATACCGTATGCTAGGAGATAGAAGACCGCATATTAACACAGAAAATGCTAGAAGGGATTCCAGATTGTCTGCACGCCAAAAATGCCAAGACAACTTTTTGGCCGAATAATGAAGAGTGCGCAAAATGGTTTTCACACAAATTATTGCGGCAGTTCACTCCCAAAATGAAGCTGCAAATGTGGAGGCTTGATTTGAATACCTCAAACCGACTCAGCTTCCGCTGCTCTCTCAATTGTAGATAAAGGCATATGATTGGTTGAATACGGCCAAAATTTGTAGTCAATTTTGAATAGTTAACCACTTTTAAACTGTAATGATCTTAACACCAAACACGTCCAATGATGTAATTAAAATTGAAATCCATCCATGAATGGCAAAATTTTGAAGACCTTCAATTTCAACCAGAGTACAGTAAAACTCAAACCTTTAAAACTCATACGTGAGTCTATTTGTCCATAAGTTTTGCCGTTCAGAAATTGGTTGCTTCGTCTTTGGGCGTTGATCATTGTTAATTTTGTTGTTTTCTAAGAAGGGGAAGGGAAACTTGGTGGTGGTTATGAGTTTTAAGATGAAATGAGTTTTTGGCATTGTGAGAATCTCAAGCATGAGATCTAGGTGCCCTATTCAAGCAAAGAGTGTCACTGCATCAGACATGCACACTTAGAAATTATGAATTTTACACGAGACGTAATTGATGTTTGTTAAAACTCGGGGAACGTAAAGAGAGATTTCGTGTAAAATTTGCCTCCGGAAATTGACGAAAGTTGTGTTTAATTGAATTTATTTTCTCATCTCTTCCAAATCATTCTTATGTGCTTAAGGACGCTTGCATGTGTCGGTCTCAGGGAACAGAAATTTATGACATTAAAATTTGGTAGTGGTAGTGAGACTGATTTTCCAAACACTGATTTTAACAAAACTTGTTCGGCAGACAATCTTCACCCCATTCTGCTCTAGATGCGTTAAAAATTCATTCACTGCGTCCCTGCTATTGCCTTCGTTTGCATTAGGTAGCAACAAAGTACATATAGCGAGGTAAAATTATAAATTTACATCATTGCAATAGTTTATATTACAAACAGTTATGAACCTCTTAAGCAAATTTCCGTTCTCAGCTAGTATCAAACATGGCTTCTACGCACGTACACGAGACGTAATTTGTATTTGACATGCATCAAGCAGTGTAATTAATGCATTATTAATACCTTTATGAATTCCAAACACTTTGGGCTATTCAAGGAAAAAAAAACAAAACTTAATAGTAAGGTAATATTTTTAAATCAACAGATCAAATATGTAATTTGCAAAGCATTTCCACATCAAATTCCCAGTAAATCTTAACATCCTCCGATTCCTATGGAATTTCGCTCAACTGTTTGTCATAAGCAATAACATTCATTGCTTCTTATTTTGGCCATTTAAAATCTTGAAATTGATTTCGATATGGTATGACAAATTCCCTTTGCACTCTGCAAAATCAACACTGTCGACTTTCAAAGGTACAGTAAAATTAAAAGCGTCTCAAATTCTATGCTAACATAAAATATTCTACACCCTTGCAGCATTCTACTGACCTCTTATTCCACGCATACCAGCCTACAAGAACTGACGCACAATTAACCTCAAATGACAACGATCATTTTCCATTACCCCTGAGCTACGTCAGAGCAGCGCGTGAGGAAGGTCAATCAACTAAAGTACATGCACAAGACATTGGACTACACCGCCCTCAATTAGCTAGCTTGCTGCTCCTCTTGGGCACGCACTTGCCATGGCGGCTAATAATGGGTTCCATCATCGGAACCGCCTCGTTACACGCCCCGGTGGACAAACATGAGAGTAAGTACCTTGCAGTGGAGAACAAACCGCACTCAGCAGCTATTGATTAGTGCGTGGGTGGGCTCATCGTCGTCATTTACAACCGTCACGAGTGTGTGTAGTGTGTCACATCACCCGGAATGCTAATTGAATGCAAAGAGAAGCAGGTCAATTGCAGCGGCCGAACGAGTACTTTCCTTCGATTTCATTATCGCATCGTTGTCATCTTGCTTTGTACTTAATGTCAGCGTCTAATAAAAAATACATTCAAGCTAAAAAGGTTGAATTGCTGGGGGAATTCTACCTAGTTAGTAGTTGATTCTAGATTGTCATCGCTGGTTCTGACGACTGGGGATGAGGCGAGGGAGCCTGATCATCTCAATACAAGAAGGGCCTTTTTGTTAGTATCGCTGCACTAATGGAATCTGAATGTTGCTCCAGTTTAACGAAACCCCCTAGTGGGTCGTCGTCCAAAAGACACACAGAGTCGATTATGTCACTTTCTACGAGTGAGTGTTTTTCTATGCTTTGTTTTCCTATCACATTCCACCCACCGAGCAGTAGTGAGGTGGTGAGCAGCAGAGCAGACAGAAACAACTTTCCAAGCATAATCGCCTGTACGAATCGAATCGAAATCGGCGGTGATGAAAAAGAACTGAAGCAGAAAACAATCAGCCGATCGATTTGATACAATCCGAATGCCGCAGAGCAGAGAGTTACGCTTGCTACCTGCAGTAATATGGGGATACATAGTCATTCCATATGGGGTTTGGTTTCGAATTTCCAAACTGGAGGCTTGTGATTATGCGTGGTACACCCTGAGCGATTCGTCACATGCCTGAACTAATGATGGCATTAGCTAATCGATCGGCGAGGTAGAGAATTTCTTATTTCGTCAATGGATTTTTGCCTGGGGAAACCCAAACGGAACTTGGAAGCGAGAAGGCGGCACTCGTTCTCTCAAGTGTCGAAAAACAGTCACTTCCGGTGTGGAAGACCCATATATGCTCTACCTAGAGCTACGTCCAGCTAGAAGAAACAAAACGAAACAACAACATTATCTTGGATACATCCTTCCCACAACAGAAGGATTGGCGCGCATCATGAGATGCCTATATTTAGCACCGGATCGTCCAAAAACAGACGATTGTTATTTCCAATCCGAGCGCCACAGGTACTTGTACAGCAGGAAACACCATTCTGGAGAAATCTGTAAAATCATCCGATAGAAAATGTTGACATTGGTGATCACGAGTCGTAAACTGCGTCAAACTGACACTGGCTTACGAGGTGCAATTGAAAGTGTTACCAAGCACGCATTACACTACTCATTGTTAATCACCACGGGGGTGCACAGTGGGTCGAAATCGAAAATTATGGGGCATTGGCATTTGCGATGAGACTATCGAGTAAAGTTGCTTGATGTATTCTACAATGTTGTTTTATTTGTTGAGTGCTTTTTGAGTAATATTTATGTTGTGATTTTTTCAGTTCAAGGAGGGTATACACCTACATAAAAAATAGTTCTTCTATATTTCTTGTAATAAGTGATTAATATTTATGAAAACTTTGTAGATTACATTTTTTTTGAAAAACTTTGACGAAAACAGAAATATGCGGTCTCTAAATTAAATTAATGTATAGAGTGAAAAAAAGTCTGAACGTTAATATCCTCTCAAAAGTTTGTTTTTCACCATAACATTTTTATTTAAATTTTAACATGCTCTCAATAGTCTAGAAATTTTTAACTGTTTTCAAAATGAACTTGCAATTGAAATAAAATCGAAATCTCTACATTTGAATGATTTTCGTTTGATTTAACTTTTTTATGGCAGGACTAAGATTTTTTCGTTCTATAGCGGTAGCCATTCCTTTTTTTAATGAGAGCGTTACGCTAAAGAAAAAGGCCTTTGAACTTCATTTACGAACCATTTGATTACAAAAACGTTTTTTTATTCATTAGAATTACAATTAAGTATTATCACTATAAATATGTTTGCTATTTTGTACTTAAAAATTGCATACTTTACCCACAACCCTTAGCTGTAAAAATATTTTGCTTTGTTGCCGGTGTCTGATTTTTCGACTGAGACCCGTCCGCTCTTTCGAATTTTGCTTCATACTGCGTTTTCGTGACCCTCTTCTTCTGAGCTACGCTATTCAACACTAGTATACAGCACGCGAGACGAACCGGAACGATTCCAGTGTTCTAAAGTAATGCAAGACTCCCCTCGAGAACTAAATTCAGTATCATGCCTAACCTGATTTTTCTCATACACTTATTTCACAACCGAAACATTAGGGGCTATTTATAAACCACGTAGATTTTTCAGGGAGTTAGACAAAAGTCTACGCTTTAACAAAAATTCAAAAAATTATATGGAGAAAAGTTTACGAGGACGGATTTTCAAAAAATGAGTCTTCGTGGTTTATGAACAGGCTCTTATTCAACAGGAGTTTGCACTTTGCAGGACCTAGGAAATACCTTTTTCTTATTAGTACACTAATTTCTCCTACTTTCATATATATTTTTATCATATAATCCCTCACAAAACTCCTTGAATTATTTTTGCGAACTAGCGCAGCACTCAGTGAATTATCCAATATTGATTTGCCAGGCACGTATGAAATGGCAACTTGAAAAAATACCATTTAGAACATTTAATAGGGTCTTAAGGTACAAATATTCATTCATATTAGATGAGACTTTTGAAACGTACTACAAGTTCTTACCTAACCTGATAAATTTTAACGACTGAAAAAGCTTACGTTGTTTTGGAGACAGCCTTCGGTGAGATCTATCTGATTATAAATATATATTCCAAAACTCGATTTGTTTGAAGTGTGCATAGGTCACTGCCCTATTTTGAATTTGCATGAGAGTTTGACTGTTACTGGCCTTGTTGTTTTCTAAATTTCTGTAGAGAGAAACAGAAAGACTTAAAACTGTGCAGTGCCCTTTACAACATTGCTGCGGGAAAAGAGGTGTAACAGTTCCCTCTTTTTACATAAAGCAGCATGCACGGCCATCAAGTTTACTCAATTTTGAGAGTTGTAGACTCTTTTTTCAAAAGTGGAGTCACACAAACATGAGTAAATGTAGCTAGGATCGACAAATCGACATATCTACGACATCGACTTTAATCAGATGGATGTATGAGATACTTCACTCGACTTGTCAATTCCAGTTACATTTACTCATATTTGAGTAACTCTACATACTACCAAAATGTCATGTAAATTTCTGTCCCATGAGATCGACACTTGCGACACATAAGAATGAGTTGAGAGAAATAAGAAAATAAATTCATTCAAACGCATTTTTCGTCAAATTGCGTATGCTTTAGTTTCAGGAGACATAATTTTACACGAAATCTTGCTTTACTTTCCCAGACTTTTTACAAACATGAATTACGGCCCGTGTAAAATTCATAATTTCTTAGTGTGCAAATTTGGCGCAATTGCGTCGAAAACGATTCAAAATTGTGTAAATGCGTTGCCTTGAGCATTTGTGCAATGTTTTCGGTCTTTCATTGCGTCTTACGCACGATTTGCTTGCCATATTACACGTGAAATAGTCATCCATCGGGTGTTTTCTGCGGACAGCAGCTATTCGAATCGGAAACAATGGGCGGTGACGATTGTGCAGAGAAATAGTAAAAGTGACGCGAGAAAAAGAAAAATTCAAAATGAAAAAAAGCAAGAAGGTTGAGGAAGTGGTTTCAAAAATCAGCTAGTTCTTTGCGACGGGTAGCTCTGTGAATTGAGTGAGAAAAAGAGACCAATGCTTTTTGTGACCCAGTGACAAGCTTTACCGTTTTGACGGTATCAATTCGACATCAGAGAAAGCTAAAGAAAAAGTGACAGTTTGTGTTTTTCTTTGAGCGTTGGAAGTCAATTCCAAGTAAAGTCTAATATCATAAAGATTCGAACAACAATTCGAAAACTTATTTTGAAATGAACATCAAATTAAAATCAAATTAGATTTTACTAAATAATTGTCAAATTTAATATCAAATTTTCTTTTCGTCTTACTGCAATCTTGCGTTCATTTTTCTTAAGAAAAGAAGTTTTGTTGTCACTGTCTTGACAGATCATTAAGCGGAGTACTCATTTTGCAGGGCAAAAGTGTAGATCAGTTTTAAACTTGATTTCACAGGAATAAATATTTACTATCAATTTTTATCTTTTAAACGACCAAAACGACAGCATCTTAAGTAATCATTATCGGCATCATCGGCAACATCTTTTAAAGTTTTCTATTTCATCTCAGACTCTACTCGGGACACTGCTTTGTTTGAAAACTCATCAATCTCTCGGTGTCAAGTTTTTTTTTTGGTGAGGACAGAGTTGTTATAACATGTTATAAGCAGCTTGATGAAATTCCAACCCAAGCAGATGGTTAAAAATGGTTGCAGAAACTGAATTGTGACTAAATTGTGTCACAAAGCAGTCACTTTATTTAACTTGTAACAAGTGTTTTGCTAGGGAAAGCATCAATAAAGTATTTTATTTGTAAAAATAAAACTAAATTTGAACAGAACTTTCAATTGTCGGTAACAGATAAAAGTTCGTAAAACGAGAACTCGGAAAGCTCTTCTGCCCATTCGAAGTCATTAATGGGATAATGATTCAAGAAGTTGATCACATCTTGTAGATACCTGAATTGAAAGATTTCTGCACATGTTTGCGGTGAGACCATCTTCTTCATCTTCTTAAGCATTTCAAGCTTATTGCTTCCACAATTTACTTATATCTTGCTCTCAACTTAGTGTTCTAAATACACTTCCACAGTTATTAATTGAGAGTTCTCGATGCCAGGTACCATTTTTGCATTAGTATAATTGTGCGGCAAGTACAATCATACCCTATGCCCAGGGAGTCGATAAATTTTCCTTAACGAAAAATTCCTAGACCAGGAATCGAACACAGCCACCTCCAGCATGGTGTTGCTTTGTAGCTGCGCCTTTACCGACTGAGCTGAAGGAGGACCCTGAGGTGAAACCATGATCAATCCAAATAATGCGAAATTGATTAACGCCATCGAATTAATGGAAACATAACAAGTCAAATATTTGTTACCAAGATAGTTATAAATAGTTACAAATATTTTTACCTCGAGAACGTCCATCAACGACGTCACACTTTTAGGAGTGAGACAGGTCTTGAAAACTGTAACGAACTGTCCAAAAATATCCGTGTCCATGCAAAATTAGGGAAAATGGAGGGACGTATTCAATTTTAGTTTTATTTCTCCTCCCAACTTTGTTGATGAAACTTCATTGAATGCTGTTTTGTCTACCAACACCTCCTCGATGCTTCTTTAAAGCCAACATTTGTAAAAAGTGGCCCACTGTATAGATGGTTGTGAGAACTAGCTATTATAACCTTCATAAGACCATAAATATTTTCAAAATGTTCTAGTGAAAAATGTTATGACCACTTGAGAACCTATACAAATTTATACAAATTCCCCTCTATTTTTGATTCCATCCCACTGTGCGGTGGTGCGATGAAGATCACGAATGGAAATGCGTGGCCATAAAAAAAGGTCATAAGCACCGAAGCACTTCCATTCAATTTTCCTGCTGAAGAAACCGGGTGCGCGTAGTCGTTGACAAACCCGGTAGGCTAATTATTATTACAAGTGCTTCCGGTCTTCGCTCCCCGACACTGGCGTATTAACTCATCATTCACCACCAAAGACCATCGTCGTTGTCACCGTCAACGTCTTCAGACACCGGATAACATACGCGGGTACCAGTGGAAGCAAATTATGGAAAACTCCGCCGTCAGAGTCGTTATGTATAATGTGTCAAAACAAGACTACGTTCGAATCACCGGTTGATGGACGGTACTTTGTATGTTGAGCTTGATGTAATAGTATCTGTCCGTCATTACATACATATGTTCTCTTTATTATGCCCGAGATGTTCCCGCTGTTCAGCGAAACGAAATTGAAACCACATCCAAGCCAATGGATGAGCTCAAATTTACTGGAAAGATTTAAATCAACTGACTTACTCCGCCATTCATAGGCGCCTTTCCAGTAGCTCATAGCACGGCGATCATGCTCACCTGGAAGAAAACAAATAGAGAAAAAAAAGAAGATGTTAGCGAAAATTATTCAATTTTTTAGGAGGTGGGGACGAGCGAACGGTATAGAAGACAATGAATGGAAAAGCAATCAAGATGTCAGTAACCTCCGGATCTTTTTTTTTCGCGAGCGAAGAAAATCGCTAGTGTTTGCTCGATTTACCGAGAAAGTGATTCGTTTATGCGGATGGAGATCCTTGATGGTTGGAAATAGATTATTCACTTTTCTGTTTGATTTCAAAACTATCAATCATTTGCATTGTTTACTTTGAATATGATGATGTATGGAAAACGGGCAGGTAATTTGGTTACATTTGTTTATGGTTGAAGTAGTGGAGTTTAAATCTTACATGTCAATTCAAACTTAATCGAACGATTGTTTGCAAACACAGCATTGTTCACAGACATTTTCTTTCAGGGTTTTTACGCTTTTTCGTTATTTCGATTTTGGTTTCGAATGATAAAATCGCCATTGAGCTGATGACAAATGATGCCGTCCCGTTACACATTAAGTTTATCCAAAACTTACCGATCTTTGACGAATTTGCTCGATTGTTGAGACTTGGTTCGTCATCCAAATAGGTCGTATTCCAAAAAATTAAAAGACTTGATTTTATGAACATAGCCAGAGCCGCTCATGCACTTATCATGTGACGAATTTCACTCCAACTCATCCAGTGCACAGTGGGGAAAAAAGTGCCCGAAACGCGAAAGAATTCTATAGCTCAGTTGGGAGTGGAACGATTTCTGTAAATGTTACCTTTACTTGAAGGAAAATTTCTAAGGAATCGAATCATTTGCCGCACGGATTTGCTTGGGGAGCAAATGAGCTCATTTTACCCTGGTTCCCCTAATATTTCCTTGTTGTTCAGACATTTCTTTGCTCGGTGTGACTCGAGATAAACAAAATTATGCTAGTCCTATGTAAAGTTTCCAGGAGAATCGATTGAAGTAGGTTTCATTCACCGCACGGATCTGTGAATGAAGATATGGCTGATTTTACCCTGATTCCCCTAATATTTACATGTTTTTCATAACTTTTTTTGCTCAGTGTGACTTAAGATGAATAAAATAATGCTAATTCTCTGTAAAAATTTCTAGGAAATCAATTCAAATTGGTTTCATTTACCGCACGGCTCTGGGAATGAAGATATGTCTGATTTTATCCTGATTCCTCAAATAGTTTTGTGATTATCATAAATTTCTTTGGTCGGAGTTACTCAAGATCAACAAATTAAGGCTAGTCCTTAGTAAAATTAGCTGAGGAATCAATTGGAATTGGTTTCGTTTACCGCACAGCTCTGTGAACGATGATATGGTCGAGTTTACCCCGATTCCCTTAATACTTTTGTGTTTGTTCGGTGTGACTCCAGATCAACAAAATAAGGCTAGTGTAAAATTGCCTGAAAATTTGATTGGAGTTTGTTTCACTAACCACACGGCTCTGTGAATGAAGAAATGGCTAATTTTCCCCTAGTTTCCATAATGTTTATGTGTAATTAATAAATTTAATTGTTCGGTGTGTTTCTACAGCAACAAAATAAGGCTAGTCCTATGTAAAGTTTTCTCCAGAATCGAATGGAGTTGGTTTCATTCACCGCACTGCTATGTAAATGAAGGTATGGCTGAATTTTCTGTGTTTACCGTAATCAGTCGTAAAATTAACCATATCTTCGTTCACAGAGCTGTGCGGTAAACGAAACCAATTCCAATTGATTCCTCAGCTAATTTTACTAAGGACAAACCTTAACTTGTTAATCTTGAGGAACTCCGACCAAAGAAATTTATGATAATCACAAAACTATTAGAGGAATCAGGGTAAAATCAGCCATATCTACGTTCACAGAGCCGTGCGGTGATCAAAACTAGCTCTAGTAGATTTTCCAGGAAATTTTACATGGGATTAGCCATATTTTGTTGTTCTTTAATCACATCGAGAAATTTTTTTCTGAAAAACACAACAATATTAGGGGAATCAGGGTAAAATTAGCCATATGTTCATTCACAGAGCCGTGCGGTAAACGAACCCTGCTTCAATCAATTTTACATAGGACATTTTGTTCATCTTGATGTTGATCTTGAGTCGCACCGAGCAAAGAAATTTCTGAACAACAAGCAAAAATTAGGGGCACCAGGGTAAAATGAGCTCATTTGCTCCCCAAGCAGTTCCGTGCGGCAAATGAAACTACTTTGTTTTTGTTTCAAAATTTATCTTGACTACCATTTGAAAACGGCTCAAGTGTTTTGATCGATTCGTTTTTAAATCAACATAACTCAAAAAGGACAATACTTATAAGAAAGTTATGAATGGGTGACCCTTAGAAAATTGTCTGAACTTTTATGAAAAAAATTGTAAAAATTGTGGAATCGGTTCTTACACGCTAAAAAAATATCTTAAAAATTAAAATCAATTTGCATAAAATGTCTATCTTAGAATTGAACGAAATTTGTTCTTAGTAAAGGTAATATAATTGTCTGAAAGTTTGCCATACATCAGAAGATGGGCACTTTCAAGGAAAAAAAAAAGGTTGTCCAACAACAACTTTTGCATGTCTTAGTTTTACCGTGTATCGTGCCAACTCGTCTTAATTTTTGGTCCTAACAACCTCACAGAAGCCCATTAAATTTAATTATAATGACAATTCGGATTTATTAAGAGCCTTTGAATGTTTCAAAGATCAAGGCTACCACTTGTAGAGGGCTTATATTTATTTTATTTCTTTTGAACTTAATGATGATCCAACCAATCAGGTGGTTGATTCTGTTTATTACCAAAAACTTTAAACACTACTTAATGATAAACTCTGACAATTTTTATTATTTCCTACCTAGGATAACCGTTGCGTAACATGTGGTGCAGAACATTGTGTGTGTGTGTGTGTGTGTGTGTGTGTGTGTGTGTGTGTGTGTGTGTGTGTGTGTGTGTGTGTGTGTGTGTGTGTGTGTGAGAGAGAGAGAGATAGGCATATTTCTTTCGAATTTCTGTTTCCCCCGCATTTCTGCACTTTTACCAAAAACCAGCATAACTTCCTCATTTTTCAACCGATTTTACCATTGAACCCTTATTTTCTTTGTTTTTTTTGCTTTAAGCTACATATGCAATATATTTTTTTGTTTCCAATATTTTGGTATTACCCATATGCTTAGCATAAATTTTTTTAATAATCTCCAAGAAAAAACCCAAAAAATTATATATACTTATTAATAGCGTCGAAACTATTACTCTTAGAATATTGCATTGTTGAAAAGACAATGTTTAATTTAATTTTGCTTCATTTAATGACAAAATATTTGAAATTGTATCACACGTGTTGGAGATATTCTATTTTAAGTGAATGTATTTTTGTTCATTTATAAAAAATCAACTCTCATCCATGCCTCGAAAACTGTTCTACTTTAGTTTTTATTGACGGCATTTTTGAATTCTGCATAAAATTTCACAATAGAAACATTAGTCGAATTATAAAGTTCATCACTTTTGATTTATTTTGTAAGCTAGTGTTACTTGTAAAATAAAGCAAAGACCTATGAGTTTTCATTGACATAAGGAGTATTTTGAAAATTCATATAACTTCATATTTGATTCGTCTTTAAATGGATATACATCAAGTCTTATCAAATTAGCATTTTCTAGTTTGATAAGACTTGATGCATATCCGCTAAAAACGATTCAAACATGACGTCCGCTATTTTCAAGATTGATCAGCCCTATCACAATATTTCCCATATCTTTCACACGCACTGTAACAAATTTTGCCCAACGCCATTTTTGAATCACCCATAAAAAGAAGAATACCCGAACAAGCAGTTATGAATTACTCTTACTTAAACATACATTTTTGGTTCTGTTTTACTGAGGGAAGGGGCATTGAATGTTTTTGACCCTTTTCAAATGTTAGTCTAGATGATTATTGTTTTTTTTCGCAAAGATGTTGAATACACTCAATTCTTTATGACTGCTAAATTTTATTAGATTCTATAGGGGTGTTGAAGCCCATAATTATACGAGTTTGCGTGATACACGGTAAAAATGAAACATGTAAAGCTGTTGTTAAAAAAAATCTCCTTAAAAGTGTCTATCTTCCGATGTATGGCGAACTTTTAGATAATTATATTGTTTTTATTAAGAAAAAAAATCATCCAACTCAACATTTGAAAATATTTTTTTTTAATGTGTAAGAATCGATTTTACAATTTTCTTTCATAAAAGTTCAGACAATTTTCCAAAAGTCACCCATACATCACTTTTTTGTAGGTCTTGTCTTTTTTGAGTTATGTTGATTTTAAAAAAATCGATCGAAAAACTTAAGCCCTTTTCAAATGGTAGTCTACATGAATTATGAAAAAAGGGATTCAAAGTTGCATGAAAAGACATAGTCTACACACCCACAAAGTTTCATTGGATTCTGAGAGGGTGCTGCCAACCACGAAGACGAGTTGGCGTGAAATTCGTCATGTGCAAAAAATCGAGTCGTTTGATTTGAATATGATTGAGTAATAGCGATGATTGGCGGAAATAGTATCACTGCAGAATTAGTGCACTTAACCAAGTTTGCCAAATACTTGACCGTTTCACCCTTTAGATTGCAGGTACCGACTACCGCCGCTGAACCATAGTCAACGTTCTTTTGCACATTTGATCGAAAATTCCAAATAAGACTGTTCGTTCCCTAAAACAAAACAATCCAAAGTTATACTACGCACATCATCATCCCACCAAGAGGAGTAGCAGTCAAGGTTGCTACGAGTACACCTTTCTCGATAATTACCCTTCTCGACAAGAAGCCCCCTTCTTCAACCAAACAATCCCCCAAACGCTCGCTCTTCTCCAACACCTGATGTTGATACTGGTGATGGCCAATGCTACACACTGAATGCAACCAATAACAATACCAACAACGCCAGGGGGTTCGGGTTCATTAATAAACCGTGTAAACAAATCGTGTTGTAATGCACCTTCTTCTTCTTCTTCAGTGCACTGCACACACGCATGCAGGCTACCTACCTACACATATCGCTTCGGTCTCAAGCTCGTTCAACCAACGGACGCGCGATCGGCAATGTTTGTGTTTTGGCTGAGCGATTTCACGCTCACTCACAACAGCCGCAGCGCACATATCTGATGCAGGAGGGCACAGCAAAGGAAAACCGCTTGGTTCGCTGCCACCGATTTATCAATTTCCCTACTGCTGATCGATGAACGGACGAATGCAATCAGCCAAGCGCGAAAAGCGGTTTCAAGAAGACGTCCACTACTTGCTTGAACTCTTTCCGAGCTTCACGGGCTCAACTAATTGGAAATTAATATATGCGCGAGCGCATACCCGATTCGTTCGTTTCCGTGTTGATTTACTGATTTCCAAGACAAGACAACACTGATGGAGTGAGTGCATTTCGGATTCGGGCGAAAATTAAGTCAGCCGGCCGGAGTCCGGTAGTCATCGATTTCCGGTGCTCATTCCGGAACGAACGGTTTCCCGGGCCTGTCTGCCGACGGAATGCTAGGCGAACGAAGCAATCAAAAGAAATGGCTGTTGGTCAATTTTGGAAGTTGGAATAATCCATGAGTTGCGTGTGCGATTATCGATAAAGTGGAAATTTCGGTTAGGTTTCTGGTTTTCCATTGTAGAGAGGCAGCGAGTTCGAAAATCGATTGAAAGGATGCAGTCAGTTAGCAAATCTAGGCTTTAAGGTTAGCAGGCGAATCACCGATGGAAACTTACCTTGGCTAGCTATGAACATTTAGCGATTCATTGGTTGATGTAATTCGTTTAACATTGTACAGTTTGGTAGCATATCGAACACACTAATTTTCTATTTATAGTCAGCATCATCATCACTATTTGTGTAGAGTTGAAATCTCAAGACTGCTAATTGTTATTTATAGAATCAGCAACCTAATTCAACGATCTGGATTTTAATCTACTTAACCAGCGAATCAGAACAGAAGGCCCGATTCTTTTGACTTGACCCCACTTTAGCTCGGCAAGGTCACACCACAATTATTGCCTTCGCCGAAATCTCTGATCGGGATCGAACTATGCCGAGCGAAACTAGAACTGCGGAAAAAGAATCCAATCCCATTTGAACAGAAAAAATCTATTTATAGCCAACTTTCCTCATTTCAAGCAAGTTGCTCCATTCTAAAGAGCGTGGACAGGCCCGTGGACGGCGCGTGGAGAAATTGGCTCCGTTCTGGGTGATCTACGAGCCGGCGATGACCGCAAACCGGATGGACGCACAACGGCGTGTGTCCATGGACGCACATGCACGCACACTAATTGAAAATGGCCCATCCATCCACACTTCATCGCTCGGATAAATGTTATTAAATTTCAAGCTCACTCCCAAGACCGAAGCGGGCGATGCGAGGTTATTCGATAGCAATCCAGCCAGTGTCGCGGCTTCTATGCAAAAGCAACGGGATTGGACACTAGTTTAATGCGTATTTTGTGGGCAAGTGATGGCGAAATTAATGGCCATTTGTGCGCGTGGCCGTTCTAATTTATGGGTAAATGATGCCCATCGCGAAATTTCATCGTACACTTCTTCAGTCTCGTTTTTGAACTACTTTTGGCACCTGAGTAAAATGTGTACTCTGGCAATCGACTACGGGAACGGGCTTCCGATGGGTTTGGATCGGATTGGAAATAAGATTTGACGGGTGACAAATTAGCAACACGATTGGCAGCAATTGGGTGCACAGCTTGAGAGACACCAGTTCAGATAATTGAGTGCAATGATTAATGTGACTAGGTGGTTTGGACATTTGATCGATTGAAGGGTGCTTCGATCAAAATTTGGTCGACTTAAACTTGACGCATTTCCTTTCATCGTGCATTAGTAAATTTTGCACACCCCTCATTTTGAAGATGTGTACGTGTAGCAGCATGTCTCTATTTTGATTTTGAGATTAGCACTTCAGTTATCAAAATGTCGTCGAAGGAAGAGAAGCAACGCATCGAAATTTTACACGTGCATGATGAAAATCCAAACTACTCTCAAGCCAAGTTGGTGAAATTGTTGAATGTGGTTAATCAACTGTCTGCTTTTTCGAGCAGAACTCAACGATGAGACTTTAAACCGCTTCCTGGACAGGAATTTTATACGGCAACCGGACGGGGAAAGGTGGCATATATTTTCAAGCACATTAAACTGTCAAAGTTCACGAAAAAATATCTGGTGTGGCATGCCATTTGTACCTGTGACTTAAAAAGCAACGTTTACATTGTGGCCGGAAACAGTGCCTACAAAAACGTTTACTGCCTTTGTTGAACCGACACAATTGTTCCGTTCTATTTTGGCCGGATTTGGCGTCATGCCATTACGGTAAAAAGACCATGGAGTGGTATGCTGCCAACAACGTTCAAGTGTTGCCCAAGGACAAGAACCCTAGAGCTACACCCAGTCGAACAATATTGGACCATCGTCAAGCGGAACCTTAAGAAGACTCAAAAAGCTTTAGTGAGCGAGAAACAGTTCAAGGTAAACTGGCGTTCTGCGGCGACTGTATAAAATCCTATAGCAGGTGTTAAACGAGAGACCCGGCAATTTGTATTCGGTAAAAAGGAAGCTTAGCTGAATATTTCTCCTGCATTCTGTATTAACTGAACTTGAAAAATAAACACAATTTGACTTATTAATACAAACCTTGATCGACTCACACACATTACTGTTTCACCAATTTTGATCGGAACACCCTTTAGTTTGACAATCATTGGTTAGAGAGACCGTTTTCACCTCTGCGTCTCCATAATTGTCAAGGAAAGGATAGTTTTGCGTTAGTGAGGTAGATCATGGATTCACTGAGGTAAGTGATGTGATTAATGAAAGAAAGCGCAGTAGACTGCTTGTTATTTTAAATCTAGTGGTCAATAGAAAGAGGCAAGTGACAAATGGCAAGAAAGCGGACGGGCCTGGGATTGAATTCCCGACCATCTGCTCATTAAGCAGAACGGGTAACCACTCAGCTACTCAGCCACGTCTTCTATGCTATTAACACTTGTATAGTACATTTATTGATACACATGGATTTGTTTACTGTGTTGCATTTTGAAGTGGACACATTTCGAAGTAAATTATTATAATAGACCAGGCAGTCATCAGCACGTGAAGTATCCTGCAAAGGGCCAGTTTATAAACCACGTAAACTTAAAAAACTTAGACCCCCTGAAAGTGGGAAAGTGTGGTGGTCAGCGATGAAAAGAAATTCAATTTAGATCGACCGGATGGATCAACAAACTTTTGGCCGGATATAAGACGCGAAAAGCCACAAAGGGAATCGAGATATTTTGGAAGGGGTACTCTGATGATCTGAGCAGGTTTTAGTCTAGCTGGAAAAAAACCAGTGTGTTTCATTTCGATCAGAATGAATTCTGAAAACTATGTGCGGCTCATGGACGAAGTTTTGATCCCATTCGCTGAAAATATTATGGATGACAACATGATATTTCAGCAGGACAACTCATAAACATCTCTGCTCTCGAATGGCCACCATATAGCCAGATCTCAATCAAATCCAGAATTTTTGGGGCCTACTTTCCAGAAGAGTTTTCAAACAAGGGCCTAAAGGGTGATACGGTCAAAATTTGGTCAAGGGAAAACGCGTGTAAATCGGTGAAATTCTTTTTTTTTTTAAATCAAATTAAATTTCTTTTTCAAGTTCAATTAGTATAAAATTCAGGAAAAATATTCAGTTAGGCTTCCGCTTTTCCAAATCCGAATTGCCGGGCCTTACGCTTGACCCCTGCCATCAGATTTTGTACAGCCACCTTGTCCACCTTCTGAAAGCCAGTTTGCCTTGAACTGCTGCTCGTCCTTAGCAGTTTTTTTGGTCTTCTTTAGGTTCCGCTTGACAATAGCCCAGTATTTCTCAATTGGGCGGAGCTCTGGCGTGTTGGGAGGGTTCTTGTCCTTGGGAACCACCTGCACGTTGTTGGTGGCGTACCACTCCATGGCCTTTTTACCGTAATGGCAAGATGCCAAATCCGGCCAAAACAGTACGGAACAACCGTGTTTCTTCAGGAAAGGCAGCAGACGTTTATTCAAACACTCTTTCACGTAAATTTCTTGGTTGACAGTCCCGGAAGCTATGAAAATGCTGCTTTTCAAGCCACAGGTACAGATGGCTTGCCAAACCAGATATTTCTTTGCGAACTTTGACAGTTTCGTGTGCTTGAAAATATCTGCTACCTTTCCCCTTCCTTTTGCCGTATAAAACTCCTGTCCCGGAAGCTGCTTGTAGTCGGCTTTGACGTAGGTTTCGTCGTCCATTACCACGCAGTCAAACTTCGCCAGCATCGTCGTGTACAGCCTCCGGGATCGCGCTTTGGCCGTCGTATTTTGTTTATCATCGCGATTTGGAGTCACTACCTTCTTGTAAGTCGATAGTCCGGCTCGTTTTTTGGCTCGATGCACGGTTGTAGACGATACACCCAGCTTATTTGCGGCATCTCGGAGAGATAGGTTAGGGTTTCGCTTGAAACTACCGGTAACTCTCTTTGTCGTCTCAGCGGCTTCCGGTTTTCGATTTCCCTTCGATCCAGACTTCCTGGCTGTCGACAAACGTTCCCCAAACACTTTAATTACATTTGTAACGGTTGATTTGGCAACTTTTAGCGATTTTGCCAACTTTGCGTGCGAGTAGCTCGGATTTTCGCAATGCGCGAGCAAAATTTTGATACGCTGCTCTTCTTGCTTGGACGGCATTTTGACAACTGAAGAGTGAATTCCAAAATCAAAATAGGAGCAACATTCTACACACACACACCTTCAAAATGAGGGGTGTTCAGGTTTTTTAAATGCAAAATTGAAAGAAATACGTCAAGTTGATATTGACCAAATTTTGACCGTATCGCCCTTTATGTTTGACAACCTTCCTAGGCTCCGAACTGCTATTGTCGAAGAATGAAGCAAGTTGGACAATGATGTTCTAAAATCGTGCTTCACTTCAATGCCAAGACGACTGATGGAGGCCATTTAAAACAATGGAGGAGCAACGCATTATTAATTACTCTTAATTCCATGCAATAAACAACATTTTTTTTGGAAATTTTAGCTTTGTCATTATACGTATTTTCTGCGTAAGAATTATAATTCATTTTCAATAAGTAATTTAGAATTTGCATCACAAATTAATCCAACTAGTTCAACAGTGTTTTATGTAAATTCTAGAATATTGACCAAAAACTTAGGTAACAGAAACTACTAATGCAGCGGAAGCCTTTTGAGTCATGTCCCTATATTTATTTCACTCAGTGTATTGTATGAAGCCTTCATATTGCTTTTTATCTGGTAAAATGCTATCATTAAGCATTTTTGTATAATGCACCGAAAGGATTTTGTGAGGACCAGCTAAACGCTATTAATCTTTTATCATACTCATCCACGATGATGAGGCTACTAGTTTGAGCGGGAATAATTTATCCATCCCAATATAAAAATTAAAGCACTATCGAGTGTTACAACTTCATGTTCATTAATCAAGTACCCTCTCACTAGTCATCATGGCCTAGTGAGATCAGCAACGGATTCAGTAAAAGCTCTTCTCAATGCCATGTCAGAAAAAATAAAAAAAAACGCCCAAAAACTACAACCTGAAGCGCTTGTTTGTCAATTACAATTAGAGTCGATAAAGTAGATCTGTCAGTCATTAATGCAATCATCAGATAGACGTTTCTTTTTAATTTGTCCCAAAATATTCGAAGATTTTTGTAATGTTTTCGTACAATGCACGAATGTTCCTTCAACGTGAACAAATGCTTCGTGCTCCTTTTGATAGTTGCGCGTGTATCATTAACTATGGAGTTGTCTTCATAAAAACAACGAATCAGTTGCAGAAAACAATAAATAGATTCGTTAGTTCTTTAAAAATTAATTTTCAGTGTATGAAACATCAAATTTTTGTATCGACGACTGCTAAAAAAGGTAGAGACCTAGCACCTGAGATCTTTTCGGGTCAGTAATCAACCAAACAGGGCACACAATTAATAACCATAATTTTGAATACTCAAACTATCTAATATCATGGTGCTACGATAAATCCATATTTAGCGTCCAGTAATTTAATGACTCAAGCTTCAGATGCTTCAACTTTCACAGTTATGAATTGAGTATTTCAGAAGACATCTATTTTTTGCACCAGTGTGAATGTGTGGCTCAATACCCAAAAATTTTAGAAAGTGGCTTATCCAATAAAGGCCTGGATCAGAACGTGAATCGACCTTCAGCATGGTCTTCCGATCAGGAAGAGCTGATTCCAACTGTTCAGATCCCAAATGACAACAGTTTTAAATTTAAGAGTATTTTTCTTGTCAAACCGATGCCAGTGACTCCAAAGGCATCCTTACTGTTGGTTTAAATCGATCCCAATCAGAACGTTTTGAAAGAACGTCCTAGAACGTTTGAAAGACATCCTAACAGACATTTTAAATTGGTTTAGACTGGCTTAAAGTGGTTAAAAACACTTTAATAGCCCTACGAGCAGTCACCGTCACAAGTTGTGAGTGATCAACCGACGATCAACAACAGACCACATCTTCAAGTTGCGCCGGATCCTTCAAGCCTTGGTTAGGATGAATGGAACAGGGTTCATTCTGCAGAGGCTCCATCAAGGGGATGGAATCTTTTGCCTGCGGCGTTCAACATGCGGAGACGATTCTCAACAGATTCAGTCAGTTTATCTGCTTTGCCGATAACGTGAATATTGTCGGCAGAAGCGCGATGCGCAAAATTGGGTTGAACGTAAATATGACCAAAACAAGGTACATTCTGGCATGGGGAAACCGAGCTAGACAGGTACCGAATGGGCAGCTGTGCTACCATCGACGGAGATGAGTTCAACGTAGTCAACGAATTTATCTATCTCGCCTTACTTGTTATTGTGAACAATGATAACAGCCATGAGATCTGGACGCGTACAGTGCAAGTCGTGCCTACTACGGGCTCCTCAAGCAACTGCGGTCAAACATACATAGCGCCCGGTCGAAGTATATCCTGTACAAAACGTTAAAAAAGGGAGTTTTCGATAAAAATGGCACACCGAAAATCTTCTGTAACTTTTGAAACTTACGAGTGAACAAACCTGAAAATTTAAGTAAATTTTATTCACGATATATTGTTTACATAAGTCACGTTTCAAAGTTATTCATCAAGTCATAGAAAAAAGAAATTATCCATGAAAAAATTGTGTGCACTTGAAGATTGGACTCGGAAAAAATGCGACACTTTGTTTTGGGTGTAACTTTTTATCGGGTGGGTTAAAATTAATGAATTTTTTTAATGATATACTATTTAGAGTATTATGTTTATGTGTGCAAAATTTTATCGCGATCTGTCTAGTAGTTTCCAAGAAGCATTCGAAACAAGAAGAGTTACGCCAGCAAATCTTGGGCGTGGTGATCGATAATCCTGGTCAGTCGCACAGATGGATCTGCAAAACCCGAGTAGGAGAGAACAGCATATCAATACCTAATTGTGATCTTGATAACTGGCCTTGGTATAAAAGAGCCCAGATTAAGAGGTAAAATACCTAAGATTTGCATGCAAAATATCTCTCGAATAGCAAAACTTGTTTTTTTGGATACCTGGGAATACTAAAGAGGTACTATTTTGGTATTCTCTTCCCTCAATTTGGTATTCGCATAACATTGTGGGAACAATTACATGGTATTATCCTTAGGTATTTTACCTCTTAATCTGAGCTTCTTAATACCAAGGCCAGTTATCAAGCTATTCGGTCCTGCTCGGGAAGGCTTGGAATCCATTGTGAAGATGTTCCAGGAGACGAAGACCATCGAGTTGGAAGCGGCCAAAAACCGAAAACGGAATACCCAGAGAAGGCGCAAAAGATAAGGCAGTAATTTAAGAATAACCCGAACCTTTCCACCCGAGACGTGGCCAAAAAGGTCAATTCGTCGAAGTGGTTCGTCCAGCACGATGTCAAGTCATGGACGACGAGACATATATCAAGGCGGACACCAAACAAATCCCCGGCCTCGAGTTTTTTGTCGGTACGTCCCGCATGGAGGTTCCGGAAACGTGCCGGAAGAGAAAGATGGACAAGAAAGATGGATCGCAAAGAAGTACCTGTTGTGGCAGGCGAGCTGCGAGTGCGGACGGTACAGCAAGCCGTTCGTTACAACCGGCACCATAAACGGGCAGATTTATCGAGAGAAATGCTTGCAGAAGCGCTTGCTGCCCTTCCTCGGCTCTCACCGTGGTCCAACACTATTCTGGCCGGATCTCGCTTCGTGCCATTACGCCAAGCCTGTAATGGATTGGTACGAAACGAAGGACGTTAATGTGGTCCCAAAGGAGGCGAACCCGCCAAATACACCAGAACTTCGTCCGATCGAAAAGTTTTGGGCGATAATGAAGAAGAAGTTGAAGAAAAGCGGAAAAACATTCAAAACTGATGAAGCTTTGAAGAAAAACTGGGAGAAATTGTGTAAGGAGGATGGACAAAGCCTCGCCCAAGATCTCATGAGCAGTGTTAAGAGAAATGTACGAGCATTCAGCTTGGGGGAGAAAATTCAATAAATAAATGATGCTTAAACATAGCTAATATATAGTTATTTAATCTCTGAAAATTTGAGAAGTAACCGATTTTAAATGAATTTTTGGTGATCATTTTTGTGTGTCTCATTTTTTCCGAGTCCAGTCTTTACAATCAAAATTCAGAGTCTGGTGGATCGCTAAAATGCTATGATCAACCTTCAAGGAGTGTCTGAGTACCCGAAGGAAGGAAGGGAGTGGTCGTAAATGTGGTCCAATGGACAGTAAAATGGCCATTGATCGATGACGAAAAATATGTGAAAGAGGACTTCAGAACGCTTCCAGGACCGCAATTTTACACTAAGGTCATCGGCGAAGATGCGAGCATCTCACAAGGTGCAAAAAGCTCCAAACCGGAATGAAAAGCAAAAGATCAATGCGAAAATCCGTGCTTGAAAACTTTACAAGAAGTTGCTCACCGTGTTGCATCGTGATGGATGACAAAATTTGCGTCAAGGCTGACCTCCGGCAACTTTCGGGCCAAAATATTTCGTTGCCAAGGCTCCGTTCGGTGTTTCGGAGGATGTTCGAAAGAAGAAACAATCTAAATTTGCCAAGAAGATCCTGATCTGTCAGGCAATTAGCGGATATGATGAAATAAGCGCTCCCTTTATCACATCCGGATCACATCAAGGGTGCGATTTACACGGAAGAGTGCCTTAAGAAGCATCTCTTGCCATTGACAATAAAGCAAAAACGATTATCTTTGCTTTTGTTCACAATAACGCAAAAGTGATCAGCTTTGTTTTGGCCTGATCTATCATCCTGCCATTACGCTCGAAACGTGTTGCAGTGGTACCGAGCCAACGGAATCAATTGTATGCCAAAAGATACGAGGCACCAAGCTCTCCGAAACTTCGCCCAATTGAAAAATTCTGGAAAATTATGAAGACGGAACTTCGCTAACATCCCAAAACTATTGAAACATAGCTGGAGTTGAAGAAAATTTGGGTAAAAACAACAAAAACATTGGGTAGTCGGTTGTACATAATTTGGAGGGCGGAGTGAACAGGAAGGTGCAGATGGAAGACATAACGTAGAGGAGTCGAATGAACCACGAATTGCATCAGTTGCTGGGAGAACCTGCCATCGTACACATTGCTAAAATCGGTCGACTACGATGGGCTGGGCATGTCGTAAGAATGTCGGACAACAGCCCTGTGAAATTGGTTCTCGAAAACGAACCGACGGGTGCAGGAAGAAGAAACGCGCAACGAGCAAGGTGGATCGATCATGTAGAAGGCGACCTACGGACTCTCCGCAGATAGCGAGGATGGCGAGGCACAGCCATGAACCGTTTACAATGGAGACCAGAGGTGGGCAAAATGGCTCACTATAACAAGCAGCTCCGAACAGTTCCGGTTATTGAAGTGAGCTAGTTCTTCAGAACTGTTCATTTGCTCTTTTCCCTAGCATTTAGCTAATTCGGACCAGCGTTTTGGGATTTTTGAAAAAAATGTGTATTTATCGTTGAAATATTCGATTTGTTTTTTTTAACAGTAATTACAATTTACGAAATATGTTTCGCAGTTAGCCTACTACGTTTCTCGCCAACCAGTTTTGCTTTGGAAAAGATCCGTTCACAAGGTACAGCGTTGCGGGAATGCGCAACCTTTTCATCATTAGCTGATGCCGATTGGGATTCAGCTTGCTGGTTTTCATACGAAGTATCAATATTCTTCCGCATTCTGTACACGAAACC
Source organism: Aedes japonicus (assembly GCA_034211315.2). Taxonomy (NCBI): domain Eukaryota; kingdom Metazoa; phylum Arthropoda; class Insecta; order Diptera; family Culicidae; genus Aedes; species Aedes japonicus. Next base: position 75,879 of record JASCZW010005984.1, on the reverse strand, counting down.
TTGGTTCGTCGCGTTTTAAATCTCCAGATCTCCAAAACTTTGCTTCCTAAACCGCGGATCGAGAGAGATGGCTTGTGCGATCAGTTCATTCGATTATCTTCCCTCGAACTGCTTGATGAGGCCATCTTCCAGTTCATCTACCAACTTTTCGATATTTGGAGGAAGAGAATCGTTTGAATGCAGTTTGATACGTTCTCTCATAATGTGGGCAAGTACTGAGCTTTCGGTAAGAAAACAGATTTTTCTGACGAAATTTCAATCAAAACCTCATTGAAAAGGCCGAGACGCGGGTCCAATAAGGCCAAAGTAGAACTTACAGCATCTTTGTTCAATAGCAATCGTTCTAACATTTCGAACGTGGAGTTCTATCTCGTCAGAACATTTTGCTTTAGCTAAGGAGGATTTCTTCGAAATTTAATCATACACAGAGAATCATTGAAAACCATTGTTGAGCGAGAGCGTGAAAGAAACACTCTCGCTCTTTTCATGGCAGTTTCGAACGTTCCTCTGATTTAAGAGAAAATTTAATCAGATGATGGGCCTTTCCACCTCGTTTCCGCTCTCGCTCACTCAGTACAACTAGCTTCAGTAGCTCGGGAGTCACATATTTATACACGGCAGTATCACTCTATTTTGAACCGTTTTTGACTCACTTTCGTCAAAAGTGGAGTCACTCATATATGAGTAAATATGACTGGGATTGGCAAGTCGACATATCTGAAATATTGATCTGATTTAAGTCGGTGTCTTAGATATGTCGACTTGCCAATCTTAGTCACGAAAGTGTGTCGAAAACGATTCTAAATTGAGTTAAATTGTTCCGCCGTGTAGACGCTCTCGCTCAGTTAAATAGCTCCAGCCCCCCTAACACATGGTATAGTTCGTGAGCTATATTGGATAGGTATTGCCGTTCGCGTTCTCGCTTGCTTGTCATACTGCAAACAGAAATAGCTCCCGTTCACGCTCCCGCTCACAAATTAGATTTTTTTGTGAGCTGAGCGGGTGAGCTACCGCTCATTTAAAAAGAGCTTTGAGTCACTCGTTCATCTTGGTGAACTAATTCTTTAGCTCAGTTCATGAGCGCATTACTCACCTCTAATGGAGACAACTTCTGTGTACAGCAGAAGCCACACTGGCCTTGGTCTGATTGGTAAGGTAAGGTAAGTGAACAGGAAGATGCGTACGTTTGGGGAAGGGAGATGAAAATGACTAAAACAAATTACAACATATTAGTAGTTTTTCATTCCGCGAAAATTTAAAGAAAATTCGATAATCGGTATAATTTTAGTGCGTAAATATGTGTGTGCCATTTTTATCGAATACACCCTTTAAGACCGATTGTTCTTTACGGGCACTGCTTCTGCTACTGCTTCGAACAAGTTGGATGGCTCAATGCGGACTCACCATGGTGAGTTTAGCTTAAACACTGATGAACATAGCTTAAAAACTTCAATAAAACTGACACCACTGTTTGAACAAAGAACGACCCGTTAGTGCCAAAAGTATGTACCCTTACAATGACGGTCATTCATGTCAAGTTTAGATGTTTTCAGATGTTCAGAACTTTTCTGATTTAAGATATGCTGGATGATAGCTCCCTAATAACAAACTTTGATTTTATGGATATTCTGATGGCTACAATTAAGGTGAATCGCTGCTCCATGTATTTTTTCCTATCTTTTATCTCGCTCTCGCAAACTTACCTTGCTATTTTAAATTAATAAATCTCGATTGTTAGTGAATGAACATCAAATCGAACTCTATCAGATTGTTCACAGCAAGTAAGCATACAAACTGATGTGATTAAATTTTCAATATCTAGTACCGACTCTGAGTTATATCAATTCTAAATCTTGAGGTAATGACTGTCATCAAGAATGATTCAGCGTAAGCCCTTAAGACAATTAGATTTATTTAAAATCATAAGAAAACTAAAAATATTACTTCTGTCTGTCAGCCTGAAGTAGAGCCAATAGGGGGCTTTTAAGCCATATCAAATGATCCATTTTATCGGTTGACAAATATGACACGATAACAGAAAACGTAAGCTCTGGCTGAACCATTCAAACGGCATCTATTGATCTGATGATATATATGATTCCAAGAGCAGATGGTATATTTTTGTCTTAAATCAATGCGACAGCCCCTATAACAAACATTACAGGGAAGGAACTAAAACAAGACTCGCTCAACTGCTCCATAGTTCCGGAGTACAATGAGCAACTGTCTTTGGTTTACAAACTAAGTCGGTTCTACATTTTCCGCCATAATCTTAGCATACTCTTTAATACGCTGGCCAGCGCCATTATCTTTCGATCTGAAGAAGAAAACAATTACGGTAAAGTTTTATTATGCTATGAAAAGCTATGCAAGATTTGTTCTGTTTTCGTCCAGCCATGTCCAAATTAGTATCCAATCTCGCTAAACTACACATGACACATTTCAGTTCGCCTGCCATTTGAAAACACGGCGAAGGTCAAAATTTCCATCCCTGGTTCTTCCTGTAATTAAAAATAAAACACATATAGCAGCCATTGCCTCCTCATCCCACAAGCACCGAACTGAATGTGATTTATATCGTACAAGGATGATTCATCATCCCTGCGTCGCCGGTCTATCTCTGCCTCATCTCATATGGTAAGCATCCAAATTTAGAGAGCAAATCCAATGCAAAGCGACAGCTCGGTGCAGGGCCAAATGGGCTGAAACTTGAGTCGAGCAGCAGCAACAACAAATGCAAGCTCAGCCCAATCCCGTCGGTGTGATTTATTTCGGAGTTCATGAACTTGAACCTTCCTCGTAAAAATGCGTAAGTCAGATCAAACTATAACCGTTTCGATAACCATATTTCATAAGCGTAAACGCCCTTTTTCGAAATTGCTTTCAAGCCGTTGGACATCAATTTTGATTGAACGATGATGATGGCGTCTGACCGGGACACCGTCCACTGGTCAATCGATCACAGCCAGCGAGCGAGCGCTGCTTTAACGTTGAAAGCGACCGGATCACACGACGGACGACTTGGGACCGGGCAGTGGTGGCCCATGGTCTACGCATGAATTGAAGTGAGAGCGCAACTAATTCGGGAGGCGGTTTTATTTGACTGAAATCAGAAACCCTGAGCGGCATCACGATCAATAGCAGCAGATCAAGTGGAGGTTATGTATTATAGACCACTATTAACTTCGTTCCCGGTGGCAGAAACGCTTTCTGATTAAGTTGGAACTCTGTTCAATAGGTAATTGGTTTGTGAGATCAAGTTGTCGAGTTACCAAACGATCATTATCGCTGAATGATCTGTGGCTACGATCTTCAGGGTCATGAGTAATGCGAAGTCTTCGGTCTTTATTTACGAAAACGAATTATGCGGTCCCAATGAAATGACTTTAACCTACTCCATTGTAAAATTTCCAATCTCGTTATTCACCTCAGCTGCGCAACGGAGTGCATATTTCATAGCCGGACTTGCTAATTTTAGAGCTCAGATTCCTCTGAAAACAGAAGACGAAAAATCCGTTGCATGTTCCTCCGGCTGGCCGAACAGCACCAACGGTAAAAATCGACGGCTTACCGCTAAAAATTATCACAATGCTGATGATGATGATGCTGCTGTTTAGCTTATCTCACTTAATCCCGAAATCCCCAAACAACACGACTGCATTTCGAAAGCAGCCAGTGGTCGGCGTAGGAAAACTTCGCCCCACAGCGGCGACGATCGTAGCTTCCTCTCCTCGCTTCGCAAAGGGAAATCCAAACAATAGACAAATACGAAAATGTAACTTTCATTCTCACATTTTGGCACTTTCTTTCTGGCTTTCTTCCCAACACCGGCACCGATGGAAATCTTTCTTCTTCGCTCACTCTAGTAGCACTAGCACTGATTCATTTTTGTTGAACATAAACAAAGTTCTGGGCCGTTGAGACAACGAAAACGGAGAACTCACAAAACGGTAGTAAACAAAATCAGTTGGTTTCCGGTTCAGGGGAAAAATGGCACCATGTGGCGAAACGGAAAATCAAAACAAACCGGCGGAAGGTGAAAAGTCACACGGAATTAACGAAAAGTAAAATCGCTACCGACGGAAGTTAGAATGTAAACACACGGACTCGTTCGTGATCCGATCAAAGAAAGCGCTGTGAATTAACTGAACGACCGAATCGCCATTGCACAGTTGCTCAGTTATTCCGACGGTTGCTTGGATCATTGCGCGTTAGTTCTCTTTCTCTTGCACGTGAAGTCATCTCTATAGAATATCACGAGTAATGTACCGGGCGTGTAGGAGGGAATCGGGAGACTGAAGATCCCAATGGTTTCTGGTTAATTGAAGATGATTTAGAGACATCAGCGACCTAAGGGTTAGAAGTGAGGGAATTGATTTCAACCCTTTTAATGGTTATTGTGGAAAGTCTTCTTTGAAATAGATACAGGGCAGAAAACGGCTAGGACCCCCTTCCCCTCCCCCTATATAACGAATAAGCTGAATGAAACTGGTTGATTTATTGATTAAGTCTAATTGCAAGGCTTCATAGATATTATTTTTACTATTTTTTTTTTCAGTTTCACAGATAAAAACAAACAGACAAATATAAACAAAATAAATGATGTACATTTCCAAAAATCTATTTACAGTTTAACATTGTTTAGTGTTCCATTTATGCGCATGGCAATTTGCTCAAATTTACGCGAGATATATGATTACACGATATAGTTTTGTATGATATTTTGGAATACGCTATTGCTAATGTTCATATCTTTATCCTGTACGGAGTTTCAACAGATCCGACCTTATTTGAATACCTCTTTCATGCCGAAATTAGTATCTATCGTAAATGAACCAAATTTGGTTTTAATTGTAATCGTCTGCAATTTTATATGGCCATAAAAAAGAGCAGCTTCTGTTTTTTCTTTTGGTTGTATTATATTTCAGATACAATCAGTAGTTTCTATGCAATTTTGATTTAAAGTGAGAATGTTGATGTACGTACTAAAGGGTGATACGGTCAAAATTTGGTCAAGGGAAAACGCGTGTAAATCGGTGAAATCGATTATTTAAAAAATCAAATTAAATTTCTTTTTCAAGTTCAATCAGTATAAAATTCAGGAAAAATATTCAGTTAGGCTTCCGCTTTTCCAAATCCGAATTGCCGAGCCTTACGCTTGACCCCTGCCACCTTGTCCACCTTCTTCGCCGCAGAAAGCCAGTTTGCCTTGAACTGCTGCTCGTCCTTAGCAGTTTTTTTGGTCTTCTTTAGGTTCCGCTTGACAATAGCGTTTCTCAATTGGGCGGAGCTCTGGCGTGTTGGGAGGGTTCTTGTCCTTGGGAACCACCTGCACGTTGTTGGCGGCGTACCACTCCATGGCCTTTTTACCGTAATGGCAAGATGCCAAATCCGGCCAAAACAGTACGGAACAACCGTGTTTCTTCAGGAAAGGCAGCAGACGTTTATTCAAACACTCTTTCACGTAAATTTCTTGGTTGACAGTCCCGGAAGCTATGAAAATGCTGCTTTTCAAGCCACAGGTACAGATGGCTTGCCAAACCAGATATTTCTTTGCGAACTTTGACAGTTTCGTGTGCTTGAAAATATCTGCTACCTTTCCCCTTCCTTTTGCCGTATAAAACTCCTGTCCCGGAAGCTGCTTGTAGTGGGCTTTGACGTAGGTTTCGTCGTCCATTACCACGCAGTCAAACTTCGTCAGCATCGTCGTGTAGACGGTTGTAGACGATACACCCAGCTTATTTGCGGCATCTCGGAGAGATAGGTTAGGGTTTCGCTTGAAACTACCGGCAACTCTCTTTGTCGTCTCAGCGGCTTCCGGTTTTTGATTTCCCCCCGATCCAGACTTCCTGGCTGTCGACAAACTTTCCCCAAACACTTTAATTACATTTGTAACGGTTGATTTGGCAACTTTTAGCGATTTTGCCAACTTTGCGTGCGAGTAGCTCGGATTTTCGCGATGCGCGAGCAAAATTTTGATACGCTGCTCTTCTTGCTTGGACGGCATTTTGACAACTGAAGAGTGAATTCCAAAATCAAAATAGGAGCAACATTCTACACACACACACACACCTTCAAAATGAGGGGTGTTCAGGTTTTTTAAATGCAAAATTGAAAGAAATACGTCAAGTTGATATTGACCAAATTTTAACCGTATCGCCCTTTATCGAGGTATACCTGTATATGATTTTGTAAACAAAGAGGAAAAGTAAGATTCAAACGTAAATTTCTCAAAACTCTCAGCACCCTCATTGAAAGTAGCATCATCATTATGTTAGGGAAATGTTATACCTTGTGTTGGCATGTTGCCTTGTGTTGGCATGTAGTTTGCATGAAAGTACTAACAGTTTCAAGAACTTAAGGTTTGAATCTAACATCCCCTCTTTGTTTGAAAAAAAAAAAAACAGATACGTCTGTTTGAAAAAGTACTCGAGAAATATTTTGTTCATGTTGTTGTAAAGCTCTAGCAACGGGTAATTCGGTGAAAATATTGCTTCATGGTCAGCAGTGTTGCCGGTATATAAAACTTTCATTTTGTGCCTATTCATCATGTCCAATAGATTATCATACACTTTTTCGATGTAGTCGCCACAGATATTGCGAATGTATTGGTGTAATTCTACTCTTGAGTTGTGCAAATAAATTCGTCCCTGTTTGGTTGTTGTCATACAGTGTTTTCCTTTTGTGGAGTATGGTGCTATTTCGTGACGCGGTGATAAAAATAATTTGAATTATAAGCGACCGGGTGCCATTTTCAGGAATCTGAAAAACCTGCGTAACAAGCGTGATTCCTTTTATCGAACCATCAAAACCATGACATTTCCATTTTGGATGACCGGAAAAGATCTGACTGACCTTGCTTGATGAGAGATACGCGACCGATTAAAATCGACGGAACGAAGCCAGCGAAAATCTTTGCACTCGGTACGGAAAATGGCGTTCCCTACCCTATGTGCTCAAAGAGTTTCAAAGAGTTCAATTTTCGAAGAAGTATTTAGTTTGGCAGGTCGAATATCAAATTTTTTTTGTCTCTATTGATAGTGCCATCAACAAGCTTTTGCATGAGACATAATGTCTGGAAAAGTGGTTGCTACCGTTTATTAGAAACCTCGAGCTCAGATTTGGCGTACTTCGAACTCTTGTCACTAGGCCAAATCCGTCCAGGAATGGTATGAGGCACAAGAGGTCAAATATGTGCCAAAAAAAGCCAATCCACCTATCTGTCCAGAACTTCACCCGATAGAAAAAAAACTGGGCTCTGATTAAACGGAAGGTTTCTGGATTGTTTAGAATTCTTTCAATAACAAGTTTGAACAATTGGTCAAAAATGCAGCCCAGAAGAACCAGCCCCATATCTTCAAACTGTTAGCAACGAAGAGTTGGCATTCTCAAACTCCAAATCCAATTCAAATCCCGATGTATAATTTTTGAATACAATTTAATATAAAAGAATATTCTGGAAGCATACATCTCTGCTCTTCGGTTCAGAAAGGGGTATGGGCACGTTCTACCGATTTGATCGAGGCCGATTTCATGTGTAAACAGGCTGCCACATCAAGGTTCAAAAATGGCTGAGCCAGATGGATAGCTTGTAATGATCACTTGAAGATACGATGGGGGATAGTTCTCATATTCCTCTGATATTCCCAAATTTAGCACGTAGTAAAATGTCTCTTGTCTTCTATAACTAAATTTGATGGACTTGAGTAAACGCGTGAAAACTCATCGGGTATGATCTCTCATGTGCATGCGTTGCACCATTCTTAATGGTCGTGAATATCTCAAATGCGCGTTGCATGTTACCAATTACTAATGCCTTCTCTCATTTCCCCTCTCTCCTATTCTCTTCTGAGTCCCATAACCGCGTGCAATAGTATTTGGCACAAACATGCTGCATCTGGATCTGCATCACTGAAATAAGCTTTCAAAAAAAACACTGTAACAACCACCCGGAGATCTTGAAGGAGTTTGAAGGTATTGGGTACATCCCGCAGAGAATTTTCAGATACTTAAGAGGTAGTAAGTGCTCTCAAAAACGTGGAGAAAAACAGGTTACTGTTCTCAATTTTTCCCCAGTATCCCTATTTTTTGACTCTACATCAAAACAAAATTTAGTAGGTTAATGAAGACCACCCTACCATACAAAACTTTCAGCAAAATGTTCAGACACAATTGATCATGTCAAAATATAATAAATACCCATTACATAACATAGAGCGGGGAAAGAAAGGGACCATCAGGGCACCCAAGTGAAATGATTTGGAAAGGGAGTGAGGGACTGCCTCCTTCCTATTGCAACATTTTGCGGGACGAGAACGGGCTCTTTTTATATTTATACTAAAAGCTAAAAGTACTGGAGCATTTGAAAATATATAAGTAAGAATTGTTTATGTGAATGTGCGTCGGTTGACGCACTAACGATAAGATTTTTTTGGAACCACTTACAAAATGTGATGATGGTTTTTCATTAGAAAAAAAAAAAGTTTAATAACGCTGGAGTGCCAATTTGAACGGATTTCAATCAACAGTAAGGATGCTGTTGGGGCCACTGAAAAACTGTGATAGTTGTATTTCATTGGGAATACTGGGCAATTTATAATAACGCATGAGCACCGATTTGGACTGATTAAATAACGTTTTAAGTAAATATTTTTTTTAGGAAATTCATATGAGAGTGACATGTGCTTATAGCAACAATCAATAAGAAACTAGTGATTAAAAACTAGCTCACTGCTTGGAAACCTGATAAGTGCCAAGTACACCATAGAGTACCCCATTCTTTCACTTTGCGGTACTTGAATCATTGTTTTCGTTTTGATTCGCTGTGTTGTTTGACAGAATATTTGAGGGAATAATTGTGGAAAAAATTGAGCAATTTATCTATCTGGGGACTGAGCTTGAGACCGTTTAGCAGATTCTTCCTGTGACAAACAAATATATGCATTTTCTCATTAACTATCCAGCCCCTGGTTACAGACAGTTAAGGTGTAATAAATATGTTTGAAATTGGAAATATCTTTCTAATCCACATACAACTCAAGGAGTGGACAGCAATTTCTGCTACAACCAAAGATGTGAAGAGAAAGTATTGAAAGGTCCGTAAGAGCACGGCAGGTTGTGAAATTTAATAGAAGTAGTAGTGAAATTGAGCGTAGAGCATGTTTTAAAGGTGGCATCCGATCAAGCAGACAATCTCTTGCCTAGCTACCGCAGTGCGGAGTATGCAACAACAACAAAGCATGATTAGTTAAATGTAATGAATATGTTATTAATAAATTACCCTTATATCCTGGTATTTGTCCGTACTCTTCTCAAATTTTATTTATTTTCGAAAACAAATAAAATATACGAAGTGCTGAGAATTTACTATCTAAATCTAAATTTCAATTTCAGGGTTTAATGTTTGTCATACGGCTCCATGCTCTTAATAAACATTGTTTTAAAGTGCAAAGATTATCCTTCAGAGCACGTTGAAATTGTGTATCAATCTAACGCCCATTGGTCGGCAATGGAATTATGGAAGAAATCTGTTTGCAACATTCCGTCAAGTGACCATTGAAGGCAGCTCTAATCTGGGAGATACAAAGTGATAGCTCTACTGCAGATCCAGCAACTTATTTAAAATGCTTGCAGCGTTACGCTCATTCTGAGTTTATTTTCACATACAATAAGACCCGCATGATAGCATAACCGATATCATTTGGATAAGATCACTGCAACACGCATTCAGATATGGAAATTTAAAATTTCCAAACCAGTCACGTATTTAGTATTATTTGAAAATTGGATTTTTGGTACATATTTAAAATCAGATTGGTCTCACCAAAGGCCGTGTTCAATGTCACACTAGCTGGTTTATTTGTTATAAAGAAAATTTTCGACGTTGAATCGTACTTAGTTTCATGCACTCGTGGCAAAAGATGACCGTTTTGCTGATAAATCCTGAGCCAAACATTGTATGCAATTTCTTCTTGACTATCCAGCCCCTGATTATAGACAGGTGAGTCGTAATATCTATATTATTTCTTTAATAAAATTTAAAAATTCCTTTTGAACACAATTATATCCTGGTACTGGTTCAGTACTTTTTTTCGTATGTATGTATTTTTAAATACAAATAAAATATGTGACATGATAAAAATTCACAATCCTCATCGGAACCATAACTTCAGACATTAATTTTTGTCATACTGCCCCATGCTCTAAACGAAAATGGTTTTGGAATGTAAAGACGATCCTTCGGAACACGCTGGAATTAAGCATTAAATGACAATGTATAACATACAATTTGATTACGAAACTACAAACGGACAAAACATGCAGTCGCACACTATTACAATGACGGCACAATGTTTCAGCCGGAAGTCTTTTGTGATAATATGACCTTTCAAGGCGTCAGGTAGGAACTTTAGTAGACCAGTGTTTAATCACAGACCTCCTTCCCGGTTGTCAACTTACTTACCAATTGAAGCTCTCGAAAAGCTGGCCGTGGATTCTATCGAAACAAATGGGGGAAGATTTGTCTCGATTAAACCAAAATATGTAGTGTGATGTCATGTTTGTAAAAAAAGGTAGTTATTTTAAGAATATTTTGGAAAAAAGGGGGTGGATGGTGGGAGTATTATTCAGTTATAAGAAAAAAAAATCATGTTTTAGTGTTCGTCATACTGCTCAATGCTCTTAATAAACATTGTTTTTGAGTGCAAAGATGATCTTTCAGAGCACGTTGAAATAGTATGTGTGTCTTCAATCGAACACTCATTGGCCAACAATGGAATTAAGGGAGAAATCTGTTTGCAACTATCCTTCAAGTGTCCAATGAAGGCAGCTTTAATCTGGGGTCTAGAAAGTGATAGCTCTACTGCTGATCCAAAAACCTATTCAAAACGTCTGCAGCGCCACGATCATTCCGAGGTTATTTTTACATACCATCAGTCTAACATGAAAACATTACCGATATCAATTAGATAAGAGCACTGCAACAAGGCATTCAGTATTATTTGAAAAAAAAAAAAAGTGTTTTTGATACATATTTATAAGCAGATTGGTCTCACCATAGACCACCTCCAATATCACACTAGCTTGTTTATTTATAAAAATTTCAAACTAGTCATTCAGTAACACTTGAAAATTTCATTTTGGGTACATATTTATAATCAGATTGGTCTCACCAAAAACCGCACCCTTTATCGCACTATCTTGTTCATTTGTTAAAAAGAAAATTACCGACATTGAATCGTACTTAGTTTCATGCACTCGCGACAAAAGAGAACCGTTTTGCTGATAAATCCTGAGCCAAAAATTGCATTTTCTTCTTGACTATCCAGCCCCTGATTATAGACAGGTAGGACGTAATATCTATATTTTATTCAATTAGATTTTATGATTCCCATTCTACACCCTCATATCCTGTTACTTCTTCAGTACTCTTTTTCGTTTGTATGTATTTTTAAATAAAAATAAAATATGTGAAATTATGAAAATTCACAATCCTTTTTTGTCATACTGCCCCATGTTCTTATCGAAAATGGTTTTTGAATGTAAAAACGATCCTTCAGAGCACGCTGGAATTGTGCATTAAATGGCAATGGAAACCCTACAACTTGATTGCAAAATTACAAACGGACAAAACATTCAGTCGCACACTATCACAATGACGTCACCATGTTTCAACCAGAAGCCATTTGTGATCATATGACTCGTGGAGGCGTGAGGTAGGAACTTGGTTAGACCAGTGTTTGATCACACCCTCCTTCCACGAGGAACTCATCAATTGAAACTATCGAAAAGCTGGCCGTGGATTCTATCGAAACACATGGGGAAGGATTTGTTACGATTAAACCAAAATATGTAGTTTGATGTCATGTTTGTAAAGGGCATGGGCTTGTTAAATATGTTCACAGAATAATCAAGCGATCATGCTTAGCCGTATTGTCGTTAATCTGATCAGTAAAAAATCAATGAGGAAATGAACACTAACTGAGCACTTGGATATAAACTATTCAAAATTGTTTTCCGTGAACAAATTCACAACACAAGTTGGCCTACTTACATATGTATGATTTAAGATAAAGTTCAGCAGTGGCTACTAAGGAACTGTTGATACGTAATTGAGCTTTAACTATTGCGTATCATTTTAGCATTTATTCGTATTACGTTTTGTATACATGTCAAAAAGTCTGTTTTGGTTATCATTTCTTTTTTTTGCAAAATATAGCGAATCGAACTTCAAGTATGAAAGAAAATTTTGCACACTCAAAAAGTAACAAACGAGTGATTGAAAAGAAGTACACTCTCCAGGATCTGCCAAAAACTGGACGAATACCCGGTAACAGCAATTCCGTATTGGACCAGAAAGTCGTCGATTATATTCAAGAGAACAAATCAGTCGCAACTCGTGCTTTTGCCAATAAATATGGGGCCAGCATCGAGTGAATTAAGAAAAGAAATGATTTGAAGACATACAGGAAGCAGAAAGTACCAAAGCAATCTTCGAAGCTGAAAATTTGTGCACAAATTAGGGTTCGAAATCTGTACAACCGTATTTTGGACATTGTGTTTTGTGCGTTGATGGACGATGAAACGTTGGTGAAAGAGGATTACAGAACAGAGTGGCTTAGTTGCAGTTGCACGACTGTTGCGACGGAAAAATTCGGTGAGAAGTTGATCGTATGGCAAGCAATTTTCACATGTGGCTTTCGATCTTCCATTTTCTACCCAAAAGAAATATTAAATTCTGGAATTGACCGAAACGAATGCTTGCTAAAGAGGTTGCTTCCGCCACATCAGAAACATGAGATTCCTCATTTCTGCCCATTATGCCATATTAACTCTACAGTTGGTTTCGTGGAAAAAATCAAACCGCCAAACTGTCCCCAGCTGCGACTGATACAGGCAATCGTCAAGCGGAACCTTAAAACGGCAGATGCAGTGGCCTACAACACGTCAGATTTCAAGAAAAACTGTAAAAATCATTGTGCAGAACTTGATGGTTAAAGACGATCATATTACCGAAATCAGCAATCGCATGATTTTTGCCAGTTTAATTGATATTTTAATCTTAAGTTTTATTTCAATTTTAGATTGTTTATAACTACTTTTCGATACACTCTTACTATGACCATTTTGCCCTGATGTTGACTGAAACCAGCATAAAGAACACACGTTTTGTTAAGGGGGTATATACAGTTACAATGACCAAAAAATTCATTTTTTTGCATAAAAAGTTAGTCAATTTCCTGTAGAATACGCTCCTGAAACCTTTTTTTTTTAAACTCGAACTCCAAGTGTTCTTTTCATCGTTTTTCGAAGACCCTTTTTTCACGCGCAGCAGATATAAAGAGACGCTTGGCCAAGAAGACCTATTTTCTATTGTGTTTTGCTCAAAACAGCATTTTCGGAGTTTTGCCGGTGATAACTCGAAAACTAATTATTCGATTAAGCTGAAACTTATAGGATTTCTTTATTATAGTATAAGAAGTAAAAGTTATTGCAATATTTTATTATTAAATATGGAAAAATTTGATAAATGGCGGAAAAAATATGGATTTTTTCAAAAAAGTTAGGCAAAAAGTGCATTTTTTTAACTTTTTTTTAATTCATCTACTAACTGTAAATGTAAATAATATTTTTATTTTTTTTGGGTAAGCAGGTTTCAGATCAAAACTGCGACCAGGAGAGCTGGCACAATCAAAATACAAAGTCTCTTTGAACGCACTCAAACGGCCGCCATTTTGTTGAAAAAAAAAATTTGAAATAAATATTTTTGTATGCTAATTGGATACACTTATAATCGTATAAAGTTTCGATTGATTTGAGTAAAAACTTCCCCTTGAAAACGGCAGTGCAAATTTGCTGTGATGGTGGTGATTTGTAAATTACTTCAACTATCACTTTATGCCGAACAAACAACGTTCATTACTGTGTTACAAAGTTTGAAAACCCGCACTCTCCACCAAAGCGTGAAAAGTTTTTTTTCTTCAAATTTCTTTAAAAATTCACTTAAGGGGGGATATAACGAGGGGATATAAGGGGGGTTAGAACGAGAAAAAAAATCATTTTTGAAAACAACATTTCAAGAGGAAGTTTTTACTCAAATCTTTCGAAACATTTTTACAATTAGTATACAAAAATATTTATTTCAAATTTTTTTTCAACAAAATGGCGGCCGTTAGAGTGCGTTGAAAAAGTCGTTGTATTTTGCTTGTGCCGGCTCTCCTGGTCGCAGTTTTGATCTAAAACGTGCTAATCCAAAAACATAACATTAATAACATTTACAGTTTGTAGATGAATTGAAAAATAAAAAAAAATAAAAAATTTGCAATTTTGGCGAATCTTTTTTGAAAAAATCCACATTGTTTCGGACATTTTCTTACATTTTTCCATATTTGATAATAAAATATTACAATTATTTTCAATTCATTTAGAAGGTAATACTACAATAAAGAAATGCTATAAGTTTCAGCTTAATCGAATAATTAGTTTTCGAGTTATACCCGGGATAAACTCCGAAAATGCTGTATTGAGAAAAACGCGTTGAAAGTTTTAAGCGTCCCTTTATACCTGCTGCGCGCGAAAAAGGCGAAAAGGCACGAGAAACACTTAGAGTCCGAATTTCGAAAAAAGGGTCTCAGGAGCGTATTCTAGGGGTAGTTTACTAACTTTTTATGCAAAAAATAAAATTTAAATTTTTTGGCACTGTATATCCCCCCTTAAAAAAAACTATATTGCTGACAGATTAGGCTAATGGTCTTCAAAATCATTACAGAACAGATAATAAAATTTAATGCATACTGATCAAGAACGTTTTAATAATCGCCACCTATAATATTGTGTACTCCAGTACTGTACTCATGATTTTGTGTACATTTTATCTGGGGAAGGACCAGTACATTCAGAACTGAAACACGCAATTATCAAGTCCAGATTCAGCGAAGTACCGTCAATTCAGATTAGTGAAATGATTCGCACCATTTCTCTCCGGAAAATAAGTATAGATACCATCAGAGGCTTCATCATAAACAGATTGCCCGATTTGCACCGGAATTTTTGACTTCAAAACAAGCAACCATTTGACGAACACTTTCCGACGGGAAACTTCCGCTCAACTCTACGAAAAAGACCATGTTTCCTTTGATGGAAATGATATTACATAGCCTATCTCACACTTTTCGGAGCAAGGCAGCCCACAATTTTTGCATCAATAAAGTTTGCGCATATCGTAAAGCGAAGAGTAAACAAAATTACTGTAAACTGCTTTTTCCTCTTTCAATTTTTTTTTTTAATGTTTCCCAAAAAAAAAGGAAAAACGAGTTCGTTCTCGATAAGTAACTACGTACGTAAGGAGCAATATGCTTCCCTACTGCAGTGTATACCCTTTCTTAACGTCAATATTTGTTTAACCTTTGTTCGTCGGATGCTGCCTGCCCCGAGGGATTGCTTCTCCGGGCGGAAAGTTTCTGATCTTATTGAACTTCAATGTTCGTTCTTTTGTCAGGCGAGTGGAATTTTTTCGCTTCCCATTCATCTACTTTATGAGGCAGAAGTTTCCCAGATCAAAGGCCAGAACGCAGGCAGCGCTCACGGGTGAACTAATTTCCTCTTATTTCCATGTTTGCATTCGGCTCCGCAGCCAACGTGGCACATGGTGCTAATCTTCCGGGAAAATTGTCAATTAGTAGAACAAATGAATGAATGCCCGCCCCGGCTGGGCGGGGGAGGAAATACCAAATATTTCCACAAAACTTGTCATTATTTATGGGTGCCGTTCCGCACGTACGATTGCGGGAAATTTTTCCAATTATAAGCCTTTATGGAGTGAGCAGCAAGCGCACTATAAAAACCACGTCCGGTTCGAACCGAGAATGCGTGTGCACGTGAGCTGCGGCCAATATCTGGACCAAGCCATAGCTACTGACTCCGAACGAATGGATATCGTTGGCTCAGGTTTCCACATATGGCAGAGGGGGAGGAGGAGCGGGGCAATCCAGCTGTGTTCTTCCGTTTATTAATTTCATTGTGTGTATGTCTTTTTGTACTTTCACGTTTTTGTTTTTATGAAGTTAATAGACAGACGGGCGAGAGTAGCGTGCCGTTCCGTGAATTATGGTTATGATCATCGGTTCGTTTGTCTGTGTTCTCGCGCTCTAATTTGTTAAACATCTGTCCTGTGTGTTTTCGCGAACAAAAAATAGACTCTGATACATCGTATATTCGAGAATAACTGAAAATCAAACTAGAACTGTCTGTTTGACTATTTGTTAGAATACGAAAATCATACTAAAACTTCACTTTGGAGCAAGCATTGTGTTATGAACGAATGGCTCTAATCACAAAATTGATGGCTACTTCGATTTGAAAGATTTCCCTAGCCACTGTCTCATCATCATCCATTTTTTTTTTTTGCAAGAAAAACAGACTGGACGCAACGGCACCAATGATTCGCTTTAGAGTACATCATTTTTTTCAGTTTAGGGGAAAACAGGGCAACATTGCCACCATCTAGTTTATGTTACCTTATCTTATCCTCTCTGAACTTAGAAAGAACGCTTGAATGATTAAATGCCGTCTTGAACGAGAAATCGAATCGTCGATGATTAGCATATTCTCATTAGAAAAAGTACTTTTCTGATGGCTATTGGTGGTTTCTTGTTGGAGAGTGCAGATAGTTTACCCCGTCTACCACTGCTTCAGCAATTAACGAAGCTGTCCCGCTCACCAGTCCGTCGCGTCAGACACGAATGCCGCCGCCACCGTTGTCGTCAGAATGGCGAGACGTCAACATACAACGCCGAAAACATATAACCCAGCATCAACATCGGATGACATCATCCCGAATTCAGCGGAGTCCGTACCGCTCACAACCGACCGGCAGCTGTACCGCTATTGACGATGAAAACGCACGCATGCGCATCATTCCCAGAACATAGATCCAAAACATATGATTCTAACGGGGGCAGTGCAATACTCGTCTTCGTCGCCGCCGGTGTCTGCAGTGACCTGATTCGTGACGACAGTAGTGCCTCTGCTGTGTTGGTTTCCTCAAATTGAGCGTGCATACGGTAGTGTTTCTTTGGGTTCCTAAAGAGCGTTATATTGAAGAGTCTCATCATCAATATCGCCAAGATCACCTCGCTCCCAATAGACTACATTAATTATGATGATCTATCACAAGCAGTCATAAAATTATTACATGGAACTGACATTAATTTTATATTTTCAATTTCTTTTTTGGATTAATTTATATACATGAGCACGTTTATGCCCATCATAGCCAGAACATTTGGAGCGTCTCCTTTGTCAAACTTGTCACCTTGTCAAAGGTGGGAGGCGTAGCAGTAGTGAAAGTATCTGCACTTTTATTTCTTTGCTACGTCGTAGAACGTTTATATAAAGGCACTAATATCAGGAGTGATGCTAACAAGGTTTGTCGAAATGTACTATCTATTAGACAAGGTTAATAATAATATGAAATAATTCACGAAGGGACGAGGGATAATCCAAGGGAAATGTCTATAAGTGCACTTTTCACTTGTTTGACAACTTGTGTTGTTATTTCTGGATTAATTTTAAGCAGAAATCAAAGCACTTATTCTAAACCGACATAAAATGTGGAAACTTGTTTGATTGATCGAAATGATGTACACAGCCACAGAAAAGCCTTCAAAGACTGACGATCAAAGTATTTTTTTAATTAATACGACGAGAAAGGACCGTTTTGGATAGCATACACCGGAGATTGTCCCTGAGATAGGGGCGGATCTCTCCATTTGATTTGCACAGGAATGTCAGTTTTTTGTTGCGTAAAAGCCCTTGTTCTCTCAGTGGCAGACGTCAGTTTGGCATTCAAAATAAATCCCACTGGTTCAAATAGTAGAATATACATCTTTAATGAAATTCAATGCGTGCAGACAACATGGTATTTTACTAAGCTTGTTCTCTACGCTGTGAAACATTCCACACGATATATTTTCGCTCGGATTTTTTTGGCGTGTCACGACAATCATATAAAAAAATTGAATTAAAAAATAACTGAGGTTAGGGTGCCAGTCAATGCCATAACTGCCTATTTGAACGCCAGAGTCGTTCGTCTCGTCTTTACACTGTCAGAAAAACGTTCACATAACTATCTTTGTGCATTTTGTGAGACAATTGTATGTTTACCCCAATTATAGGGATTCCAGTCAACGCCTTGAACGCATCGTGATATATTGTCAAATGGAAAAATGACCACTACCGGTGCGTTTCCTCTTATAAAAAATGGCCAAAACCAAAAGTTTACCGCTCAAAAAATTATAAGAAATATTAGTAATTTCAATCATTTCCTACCTGTATTGCTTATCTTGACAGATGCGCGTATTTCGTCTACAATGTGCAGACTTCTTCAGTGTAGTGTATTAATACTCGACTGTCTAGTAGTAATATTTGGTAGTTGAAAATAAATGGAAATTACTAATCTTTCTATTCGTTTTCTAGTTAAAGGTATTCCACTAAAAGCCACACTGCATACTGCATATTTACATACATGAATGAACCTAAGGTGAAATGACTGGTTTATACAATTTATACATGAGTTATTTTACCAACAAATGTCATAAGAATTAGATTATTCGGATTGATAACAATGTATTTCGTTGTTTTTTTCGGTCTAAATTATTAGTTTCTGGTTGGTTTTGATTGTGTTTGGTCAGTAAAAGTGCTGGTTAATCTCACGTACGTGGCGTGAGAAAGATAAAACAGGCCACTATCACTATCACGAGAAGAAACGAAATATCACGAGCTTTCTAATCATTCTACAACCATCATGCTGTCAAAAGATTTTATCTCAAACAATTTTGGTTTTTAAATGTCTCACTCTACCTGGCATTAGCCAAGCAATTATCTGTCAATGATAAAGTGGAATTTTTTTTTAATAATGACGAAAAAATCGATGAGATTATGATACAAACCTTCATCATCATTTTCTCGCCGGCTAAGTTTTCAGACGAATTTCGGTGGTAATCGAAGTTCATCCTTCATTGAAAATGAAATTTTTACTCTGGTAAGGACGTTGTTATTCAAATTGGTGCTGCTCAGTTTAGTTGCATTTAATCATCGATCTGAGACATGCGGATTCGTGGTGATAAAATAAGCAAGATAATCGCATTGCAAGAAGACAAAAACCAATACCTCCTTCGCTTCGGCCTTTTTCTTTAAAAATGAAAATAATCCCAAACAACAAGGATGTAGTCAAAACGAGAGTCTGCAAGAGTATGTTTTAGTCAATTCTCTCCTTCAAACAGAATTAGGCGGCTACAGAAGGATTTCCCATAGAGTTAATTGAGAAATATACAAACTAACCAAGTCTTCTACAAACTAACAAAGCTACAGCCACAGTTAAGTTTGTCAGTCGTGGTAAACCAAAGGGAAAAT
Source organism: Aedes japonicus (assembly GCA_034211315.2). NCBI lineage: Eukaryota > Metazoa > Arthropoda > Insecta > Diptera > Culicidae > Aedes > Aedes japonicus. Next base: position 56,469 of record JASCZW010005984.1, on the reverse strand, counting down.
TGATCATCAGAGTTGGACCCTTTTCTGTTGTAGCACGAGATATATGAAATGCTACGAACTAAATAGAAATTGCAGCATCACTTACTGAAAAGTATATCCAACTGAATAAGTAAAACGCTTATATAACTCCATTCAATAACATTTTGCAGCATTTTGGTCGACTAAAAAACCACCCATCTTTTATAACTGCATCCATACTGTTGGTTAAAATCAGTTTACATCGGCTACTAGGCGTTGCTTAAAAACAGTTTGTTTTCCCAATGAAGTAAACCACTATCACAATTTACGAATAGCCGAACATTTTTTGATTTTTTTTTCTTCAATTATTTAAACCACTATTACACTTGGTTAGTCGTCCCAAAAGCATCCTTACTGTTATTCTAAATCGTTGCGGATTGGATCTTAAGCGTTATATTTTCTTCTTCTTTGCTGAATGAAGTAAACCACCATCACCCCCACAGAATGTTGGATGGCCCCAACAGCATCCATACTGTTGGTTTAAATCAGTACTAACTTTTAGGTATACATTTGTGCATCACCTTACATCAACTAAATGGTGAATGATTTGAAAACAAAGACAAACAAGAACTCAGTATCTTTTACCACAACGCACTCTAGTGTCAACCCACTCCATTTATCAAATATTTCTCGTGATTTCTCGTGAAGGTCCAGAGGAAACCTCAGCTTCCAACAAAGCACTTATCACATCAATATATTTCTTTCTATATTTGTCATGTGAAATGACAATTGAACTGTCAATAAATGCGTAGCAATGTCGGACGTTAAATCATGCTTAAAGGGTGTATTCGATAAAAATGGCACACAGAAAATCTTCTGTAACTTTTGAATCGTATGAGTAAAAAACCTAGCAATTTAAGTAGATCTTATCCATAGTGTATTATTTACATCTGCCAAGTTTCATAGTTAAACATTCAGTAGTTCCAGTCATGTCGTCGAAACAAGAAATTGTCCTTGAGAAAATTTTGTGCACTCACAATCAAAATCCAGGGTCGTCCCACCGGTGGATTGCTAAAAGGCTTGGAATTGCAAATACAACTGTGTCTCGTGTAATAAGAACCTTCAAGGAGCGTCTGAGTGTCCAAAGGAAGGAAGGGAGTGGTCGTAAAAGTGGTCAATGGACAGTAAAATGGCCAGGAAAGTCGTACAACAATTCAAGAACCGTCCAAACATGTCGATTCGAGATGTCACTAAAAAGTCTAAGGTGTCAGTCGGTTTTGTGCAGAAAACCATGAAGCGTGCTGGGTTACATGTTTACAAAGTGCAAAAAGCCCCAAACCGGAAATGAAAAACAAAACATCACTGCGAAAACCCGCGCCCGGAAACTTTACACGAAGCTGCTCACCAAATCCGGTTGCATCGTGATGGATGACGAAACATACGTCAAGGCCGACTTCCGTCAACTTCCTGGGCAAGAATATTTCGTTGCCAAGTCGAAGTTCGATGTTCCGGAGGATGTTCGAAAGAAGAAACTATCAAAATTTGCAAAGAAGTTTCTAATCTGGCAGGCGATTTGCGGATGTGGTGAAATAAGTGCTCCCTTCATCACTTCCGGAACAATAAACGGTGCGATTTACACGGAAGAGTGCCTTAAGAAGCGTCTCTTGCCATTCATTAAGAAGCACAAAGGATCAACTCTGTTTTGGCCTGATCTAGCATCCTGCCACTACGCTCGAAACGTATTGGAGTGGTACCGAGCCAACGGAGTCAATTTTGTGCCAAAGGATATGAACCCACCAAATTCACCGGAACTTCGTCCAATTGAAAAATTCTGGGCAATTATGAAAACGGAACTTCGCAAACATCCCAAAACTATAAAAACATAGCTAGAATTGAAGAAAATTTGGGAAAAAACAACAAAAACACTGGGAAAATCGGTTGTACAAAATTTGATGGGTGGAGTGAAAAGGAAGGTGCGGGCATTCGGGATGGGAGACGAAATTGAATAAAACAAATTTTGTGAATCAAAACTCATTAGTAGTTCTTCATTCCCTGAAAATTTCAAGAAAATCCGATAATCAGTTTAATTTTGATGAGTATATATGTGTGTTTGCCAATTTTATCGAATACACGCTTTATCATAGCCATAATGTTTGGAGAAACTAATACACAAGCCAGAATTTCAGAGACAAACATTAGCTATACATAAAAGTCTTCATCCAGTATTCCAATGTTTGAATTCAGCAATTGACAAAGATTTCATACGAGGAGAGTAGGGTTGTATTGGAGGAATCGTAAAGCGAATCGTTTCAACTTTCATTGCACAGTCAAAATGGTCAAAATGGTCGAACAAGAAACATATTTGAGCTTGCACGAATCACAGAATTCTCTTGATACGATCCCTCATTAAGACGTCCTTTATTAAGGACATTTTGTAGTGTTTGAACAATCTTGAAGAATCGATTGGGATCAGAAAGTGACAAAGTTCACCCCTTTGCTCCTATAACTAGTTATTTAAGTGATTTTATAATATTTTCTTATCCTGACGCGGATTTTTTAACTAGAGCATTTAGATGGTCTTGTAAAAAAGCATTCAGCTGAAAATCCAGCGGCAGAACGATAATTTATTAATTGGAAAACTAGAAACATTTAAATCAAGTGCTCGACGCTGAAGAATTTTCTAAGTCACAGACGAAAAGGGCCAATTTGTGAAAGAATAAGCTTTTTTCTAGTAGAACTTGAAGAAGTTTGAACATGTTCTATAGCGACAGTTTGAAAAAGTGCTTCTGTTTTTTATTTAAATTTAAAAATACAAGAAAAGCATAAATTTCGTAGATTTTCAATTAGAATTGTTCTACGAATATACACGTAAAAGTGTAAACACAAAAATTACATATTATACTGCGAACATCTGGATAACAAATCCAGTACTGTAAGCAAATTTAAAAAAAAATTCAAATTATGTTATCAATTTGAAATCAAATTCTCACGCTAATAACCGAAAAAAAATGATGAAAAGCATATTTTTTGGTTCAAATATGCTAGTAATGGATGGTTCATGGATCGAATCCCGATGGCAACTTTTTTTTTTCTGTGAGGAACATTTTCATTAGATCTTCCTATGGACTTCTTCCCATTGGAAAATCGTATGAAATTTGCAATAATATCTTGTTGCAAATTTCCATACGACATTCGAATGGATTCCTCCCGATTTGTTCACGCAGTGTAGAATTCGCCTGAGCTTATTTTTTGCACCGATATTTCAGCATGGTCAATATCGGGTGAAAAAGGGAAATACTCATGTTGGTGCGCCCACTTTTGACGCCAGCTGTAGTCCAAACCACTTGATGAAAAGAGTTCAAATTTTGTCCATATTATTTTCTATGCATTTAGCCAAATCATAGAAAAACTATGGTGAAATTTGAAATATGTTATCCAAAATTTTCACAGAAAAACGGATTTTTTAAATTGACGTGTTCAAAATCGATTTTTTTCACATATGTTATGAAAGCTTCAAGTTTATAAATTGTATCAACATGAAATTTTAATGACATGAGGTCTATATATTTGTTATAGTGTGAAATTTGCAGCAAAAAATATTGATAATTGACAAAGTTACAGAAAGTTCAACATGGCGTTTATTGGAAGCAAAATTTTGCTCGGCTTTTCTTTTTTGCTACTGAGTGTAGATGAAAGCCCTCATAAGTATTCATTGAGCAATCACTTAACACTCAATCTAAATGGTAGTAGGGCCACATGTGAAATGAATGTTTTTTTACCTCATGTTTGGCGCTTAAGCACTAACTAACGTGTTTATTTTATCAGATGTCACATTGTGCTCAACAGATGGCAGTAGTGTTCACACAAAAACGTTATACTCTATGAAATGTTCAAAGTGTTATGTCTGCTTGCCAGTGTCAATCTAAATATCAAACAGAATAAATTGTTGAATTCCAACAGTTAAACAGAGTTAACACAGTACAGTTAAAATTTATATCGTAGAATATAGAAATTATTTTCTAGATTTTTTAGGCTAAACAAAAACTATTTAGTAAGCTGCATACAACATTTCTTGCTTTCCAGGATCAACCAAACGAAGATCATTTATAATAGATACGTGTGCTAGTTTTTATTATTATTATGTTTTCTTATGTAAATATATACACAATTATATCAATATTTCATACCAATTTAGGGGAATTGGAGGGACCATCATGGCACCCGAATAAAGCAGACTTGATGGGGAGACGGGGAATGAAAAATCCCCATTGCTAACAGTTTGTGAGTCGATTGCGGGCTCTTCTCGTCGCCTATTGGGGTATCCTTTTGATAGATAGCTCGAGTTTTTTTTATCCATAGTTCAGTCTTGTTGTTGCAAAGAGATTCATTATATCCCTGTTTCTATCTAAGATATTGTAACTTGATGAAATTAATCAGAGGGAAGAGCCTATTGCTGTTGAACTTAGATTCCGTGCTACAATGAGTGGTAGTACATATCATACATATCAGTATTTTGAAGGTCTATTAAAGTTGTATGAAAGCCACTAGATATCAATTTTTTTATTATGGTACCAATAGCTCCCAATAGATTTCATATTCTAGTCAGGTTAATGACAACTTAAACAGCTTGTTTACAACGATCGTAAAACCCTGTTTTCTCAAATTTCTTTGACTACTATCAAAGGTTTTATTTCGACTTAATGAACGAACTCGTAAAATGTTGTTTAGAAATGTCGTATTAGGACTTATTCATATTATCTTATTAATGTCAGTTGAAAAAGAATTTTGAAATCATTTTGCTTCCAGTAAATGCATAAAACGGCAAATTGGCATTGAAAAAAGTCACCAAATGACCGAATAGTTTTATATTATTAAATTAATTATTTTTTTTTTTTTGCAAAACTGTGATTTTTTTCAATCGGCATATTGAATTAAAAGAAATAATTAAATTGTGGAAACATAAATGCACCAAATTGTATATATGATGCAAATGAACTGTAGATCGGAGACCAAGTTCAACTCTCTTTTAGAGAACCTCGCCATAGAACAAAATTAGAATTTTTTTTTTTAGATATTACTGCTAAATGAATCAGAAGAGTAGAGAAACTAACAAAGCTGAACCAACCACCGTGAAGTTTGACAGCTGTGGCCATTTGGCCGAATGTTAGTTTTCGTAGCAACCAATAGTTTTTATGAAGGTTCTCAAGTGGTCACAACATCTTTCACAGAACATTTTCAAAATCTGTATGATCTTATAAAGGTTTTAATAACTTCTTTTCACAACCGTCTAAAGAGTGAGGCACTTTGTACACATTTTGGCTTAACATACGCATAGAGGAGGTGTTGGTAGACGAAGCAGTTTTGAAAGTAGTTTTATCAACAAAGCCGGAAGAAGTGCTATACGACTGGAATAAAATTAAAATTGTTACTTGGGATATCATGTAAAATTGGTTCTTTCGAAACCAAAACAGACAGAACTCGGCGAAGTTGGATCAAATTGATTTTAATTGTTTCAATCGAATCTAATTGATCATCTTTACCAATTAATCCTCAAAAGCAGTGATTATCATCAAATCTTCTAAGTTTCTTTTTTTATTGAAAAAGACTTCGAATATATTAGCTAAGACCGTATAAATATACATTTTCAAATGCATTTCTTCCTATCTAATCCAATCTTATCAAGAGAACCCTACAACAAAATCTACAAACACGTGCCGATAATAAAGTTGACCTCAGCTGAGGAAACCTCAGTGGAGACTCATGATGGCGGAACATCAGCGCGGAAATCAAGGACGTTTTCAAACATTTGACCCTTGCTCAGGTCAAGGCAAAACCAAGCAGTCACTCAGGATTTAAAACGTAAACTGAAGGAGGCGCTTGGATTTCTTGAATAACGAACGTTGAATCGGTTCAAACCCACCAGACCGTAACAAAAAAAAACCTCCGCCGGTGGAAACCTCACGCGACTGAATCCACTGCGGTGGTGCGATTATTACGTTTACCTATGATTATGATTACTACCATCATTATCAGTTGGTATCATCTCCAGTGCAGCGCGCGAAAAAAAACAGTCCAATTATAGAAAGTGAAGCCTTCTACGCACGCCATCTGCTCGTGATTGCCTGCAACGATGGCGACGACTTATGGCTGAAATTTTCGTGAGGATTGTTTATAAAATCAATTTTCTAAACATCCCGACACACACACTCACATACACATGCACGCGATCGTTGGCAGGAGGAGGCGTTGATTGGAAATTGGCAGATCAACTTTCGAACTTGATCGACAAATCGGCGCGAAAGTCGTAAAATTATCTACTTGAGTGGAGAAGTTCATCTGCACTGCATGTGAAAATGGAAGGTCGATGAAAGTGAGATTCGGAACCTCCCAAGCAGAGGGGATGGTCGATGGTCCGCTGGAAGCCGAGGCGAGGAAACTCACCGCGGCAATGGTGGTGGTGGTTCCGAGGGTCAAGTTTATTGGAAAATCATTAGGGTTAATTAAAATGCTGTTTACCTGGCGTTTTCGTTTCATCCTTTATGAGATGGGCAGTGAGCTTACCTGTAGGAGAAAACGAAAAAAAAAAAAGATGATGTTAGAAAACAGATGGTGGTTGGGGTTGGCGTGGTCTACGATCGTGTGATGTAGTAAATGTTTTCATGTACATGTTTGGGAGGTTAAATCACGTGGTATATATGTGGGTTTGTAATATAATGAGTGAGTCGAATACTCGCTGTTTATTCAAGGTTTGGATGGAAGTATCAAGGAGGGAACATAAGAAGGGTTCGCATATGCTAATCGAGTCGTTTTGGTGACCACTTTGGACCAATACGACTCATACAATATGCACATGAACTACTTTACATATCAGATTTTAATTACTTTTACGTCGAGTCATTAGCAGTTGATTAAGAAGTTTAGAAGCTGTTTCAAATGTCAGTCTTTGACTTAAGTTGATCATTTCTATGATAAAATTATAAATAAGGTCTGTATCCGCAATAATCCAGACACCTCAAAATATGCATAAAACATAAACGTCGCATTATATTTCCGTCGCAGTTGTTTATTTCAGATTCATGGGATGTGTTTTAACAATTCGTGAAGCCAAAACATAGTTATTCGGTATTTGCATAAAATTTTCAAACTTTGCGCATAACTCCGTTCATTAGGGTTTGTACAGACTCTTCAGAAATCGTAGAAGCTGTCTTTGTCCAAATTTGCTGGAAGTGTTTGATGTCTTTGATTCCTTGCTTCTTTCAAGAAAGCTTCCGCTTCATCAGAGCCCAATATCTCTCGATTGGTCTGGGCAATTTGGTGGGTTTGAGGTTTTTGGTTCAATGTTCACTTGATTTGCTTGGTACCACTCCATCACAGTTTTAGCATAGTGGCATGGTGCCGAATCGGGCTAGAACAAACGTTTTTCTTTGTGACTTTTGATAAAAGGTAGCAATCGCTTCTGCAGACACTCTTTCTGATAGATCTCCTTATTGATTGTGCCTGTAGTGACGAAAGATTTACTCTTTTTCCCACACGTGCAAATTGCTTGCCACACAAGGTATTTTTTGAGAAATTTCGATGCCTTCTTTGTTCCGAAATGCTCAGCTGTAGCATTTCTGGCCATAGCAGAATAAAAAGCCAGCCCTGGAAGCTGCTTGAAATCTTTCAGGACATAAGTTTCATCGTCCATAACAACGCATGTAAACTTCGTCGAGCCGGTGATTTTGCCAAAATCTTTGGATAAATTCTTAGAAACTATATCTATTCCATTGTGAGCTATAAGCCGATTTTTTCCCCGGAACGGGAATACTGTAACAAGTTCCTGTGGTGCCTCGAGTGACCATGAACATTTTTAGAAGAAAGCCCTGGGAATACGGGCATCGAAAATCATGAAATTTCACCAGTGGGTTATTTCTCAACGTCTTGTGGCCATCTAATGATTTATTCTCGGACTTGTCAGGTTCCCGTGGTGACTCGAGTGGCCATTGACATTTTCAAAAGGAAACCCTGGCAACATAGGTTTCAAAATTCAGGAAATTTCCCCAGAAGGCTATTGCTCAACGTTTTGTGGCCATCTTATGATTTATCCTTGGGTCGGTTATTCCGGAACAGGTTCACATGAGGTCTGGAGTGGCCATGTATATTTTGGCATGGCAACATGGGTTTCAAAATTCATGAAATTTCTTCAGTAGGATATTTCTAAACGTTTCTAGTGGCTAGTTTTGTTCATGGCCACTCGAACCCCGACGGGAACCTGTTCCGGAATGACCGTTCCGAGAACAAATTATCAGATGACAACAAAAGGTTAAGAACTTTTATGAATTTTGAAACCCATTTTGCCAGGATTTCCTTTCAAAAATGTTAATGGTCACTTGAGACCCCACAGAAACCTGTTCTGGAATAAGCGGTATAAGGACAAACCATCAGATAGCCAGAACACGTTTAGAAATAGCATACTAGGGAAATTGCATGAATTTTGATAGCCATGTTGTCAGGGTTTTCTTCTTAAAATGTTCATGGCCTCTCGAAACCGCATGGGAACCTGTTCCGGGGACAAATCATCAAACGGCCACAAAACGTTGAGAAATAGCCTTCTGGAGGACTTTTAAGAATTCGATACCAATATTGCCAGGCTTTCCTTCTAAGTTTGTTTCTGGCTACTTGAGGCCTCACGGGAACCTGTTCCGGAATAACCGACACGGGGACAAATCATCAGTTGGCCACAAAACGTTAAGAAATACCCTCCTGGAGAAATTTCTCGAATTTTGATACCCATACTACCAAGGATTCCTTCTAAATATGATCCTGGCCGATCAATCCTGGCACCACGGAAACCTGTTGCAGAATGGCTATTCCAGGAAGAAGTCGGCATATGATCCACAATGGAATAGAAATAGCTTGTAGGAATTATTCCAAAGATCCGGGAAATGCAATTGAAATTCCTCAATAGTGTCTCCGCACCGGACCACAGCTTCAACAACCCGGATTTCCGGGAACCAAGAGAATCCAAACGGACATTGCCGATAATATCCATGAAGCGGGTGAGTTTTTGAATCAAACGGTGCCAAAAGGATTTAAATTGGACAATAATTGCCAGAGATTAACACCTATTATGCTGAAAATAATGTCTTGCATATCGTTCTCAGAGGTAATAAGGGAGTGACTGAGTTTTCTACTCTCTTCACATCATATTCTCCAGCAGTCATGAAAGCTTTTGTCACAAACGGTAAAATGAGACCAACCTGTTTGTGAGTGACACAGTATTTGACCATCATACGTGAGTTCTAATGATCATGAGAAGATGATGGTCATAATCTTAAAACCATCATGAAAATGCACAGCACTGCTTATATCCAAGTCACATTGCAAAAACCATCCAGCTTTATTAAGTTTTATATAAGTTTTATGAAAGCAACTGTAAATCAATTTGGTTTTATTAAGGCAGTAAGAGGTGCGAATAGGTTTCAAGTTTTCGTCAGGTTTGTGAGAACCTACACAGCTTCTTTGCAACGATTCTCCTAGAGTTCCTTTTACTCCTATCAAAAGTTTTATTTTGACTTTAAGAACTCGTAAAATGCTGTTTTAAAATGCCATTTTAGGACTCATTCAAATTATCTTATTATGGTCAGTTGAAAAAGCATTTTAGAACCATTTTTCCGCCAGTAAATGCTTTAAACGGCAAATTGGCATTGAGGAAAGTCACCAAATGACCAAATAGTTTTATAGTAGCCATTGCGAAGATAAATTGGCTTTTTGGCAAAACTGTGATTTCTGCCAATCGCCATATTGAAATAAAATCTGTATCCACTTTAATCCGGACACCTTCAAATCATTATATCTTTTGAAATATTACACGTAGGAATGAAAAATTTCACTGTGGTATAGCTGAGAGTATATGATGAAAAAGACTATGATTGATGTTTACATTTCATGTTTAGTATTCAAGATGGCGACGAAAGAAAAACAAGTGCGCGAGCGAATTTTTGACTTGTCAATACGGGACCTTGTAAAAACATTGGATTTGCCTAAATGCACTGTTCACGATGTGCTCAAACCATTTTGGGAACGTTTGACGGTGGAGAGGAAACCGAGAAGTGACAAAAACATTGGACGCGCTGATCCTGTCATGGACCGAAAGGTGAAAAGGATATTAACGAAAATCCCAAATATCTCCATTTGAACGGTGGCTCGTAAAATAAGCATGTCGCCTGGTTTTGTCCAAAAATCAAAACAACGTTTGGGACTTAAGTCGTATATAGTAAAAACAGTTCCAAATCGCAACGACAAACAGAACTTGTCAGCAAAATCACGGGCTCGACGTTTGTACTGCGAATATTTGACGAAGTTTTCATGCATTGTTATGGACGATGAAACTTATGTCCTGGAGAATTTCAAGCAGCTTCCTTTTTATTCTGCTATGGCCAGAAATGCTACAGCTGAGTATTTCAAAACGAAGAAGGCATCCAAATTTCCCAAAAAATACCTTGTGTGGCAAGCAATTGGCACGTGTGGCAAAAAGAGTAAATCTTTCGTCACTACAGGCACAATCAACAAGGAGATCTATCAGAAAGAGTGTCTGCAGAAGCGATTGCTACCCTTCATCAAAAGTCACAAAGAAAAACCTTTGTTCTGCCCGATTTGGCATCATGCTACTATGCTAAAACTGTGATGGAGTGGTACCAAGCAAATCAAGCAAATCAGAGCTACGACCAATCGAGAGATATCGGGCTCTGATGAAGCGGAAGCTTTCTGGAAAGAAGCAAGGAATCAAAGCCATCAAACACTTCCAGCAAATTTGGACAAAGACGGCTTCTACGATTTCTGAAGAGTCTGTACAAACCCTAATGGACGGAGTTAAGCGCAATGTTCGAAAATTTTATGCAAATACCGAATAACTGTGTTTTGTCTTCACGAATTGTAAGTCTGAAATAAACAACGACGACGGAAATATAATGCGAAATTTATGTTTTATTCATGCTTGTGGATACAGACCTTATATGAAATAGTTGAAATGTGGACAAAAAAATACACCAAATTTTAAAAGTAATACAAATGAACTGCAGATCTGAGACCAATTTTGTTATTCTTTTTGATAACCTTATTGAATTCCATTTTCAGGAAATTTATGATTAATTTATCGAATATATTTGTTTTAATTTTGTTTCTGTTGATGTAAACTCGCATAATCTTCGAGGCGCATTTATTTGCGGCTCTTATCGTGTCAATATTCACCATAAAATTGCGCATATGATTTGGAGTATGATACGCTATAAAAATAAATCAATTGTTCTGGATATTTTGCAATCAAACAAAGTTCCCGCATCACAAGAACCTTTTTAAAGAAATTATCGAACAAAGCAGAACAGCAAAAACCAACCACGATATCACCGTGAAGTTTGACAGCTGTGTCTGTTTGGCCCTATGCTGGTTTTGTTGGCAGCCAATAGGTTTTATGAAGGTTCTCAAGTGGTCATAACATCTTTCACTAGAACATTTTCAAAATCTGTATTGTCTTGTTATGGTTTAATACATTTGTTTGCACAACCGTCTATAGAGTAGGCCACTTTGTACACATTTCGGCTTTAAAGATGCATAGAGAAGGTGTTGGTGGACAAAACAGCTTTGAATGTAGTTTTTTCAACAAAGCCAGGAGGAGTGCTATACGGCTGAAATAAAACTAAAATTATACGGGATACGTGGGATAAAAAAAAACTAAAAAAAAATACACACACAGAAACACTGCCATGCCCAGTAATCATAATCCGTGGTGACAATGTTCGAACAAATGTACATTTAAGTCTGAGAAATGATACTGCCTACACAGCAATAGCTCATACACTTAAATTAAAACTTCCATCATCCTGCACTAGAATGTATTTCAAAAGCTATTCAACATATGGCAATACGCAAGCACCCAACACACATAGCACAAAATGAAAAGAAAAATCAATGCAATGAAAATAAATTGAGAACCAGGTCGAACTAAACAAGGGATGGACCTATCCAGAAAGGTGATGCCAATAAAGCACAAATAGGTCAGCTAGCTCATTCGAAATAAACGAAAACCAGTGAGAACGGATCCCATCGCAATGATGGCAATTTCCAGAACGCAAAAATTTCCTCACTTTGCTGTGTGGGAAACAAAAAAAAAGCATATTAATCTCATTACAACAGCTCATGCAAACAATTCAATTTTCCAAACAGTTTGCCGAGGAAACACTTCAAACGATGCTGGGAAAAGCTCTGGAACGCTGTTAGGTTTTGCTAGAAAAATGCACCACCGGAAAAGCAAACACAAAGACGAAGAACCGAAACACCTACTCTTTGCCAGATTCCGCTTCGCCTTCTTCCACGGGATCAAATAGATTAATGAGTTCATTGCGCGAGCAAGCAACAATGATTATTACTAGCGCGGTTTCCTCGACGATGCCGTTTTTTTTTGCACGTGAAGCGAAAAATTATAGCACTTTTTCGGTCGAAACACCAAGATGTTGGGAGACAGAGAAGAAAAAAAACGATCCAAGAAAAACTACACACAAACAACACTCAAATCGTGATGACAGTCAGTGCACTGCAGATTGTTGCAATTTCCACTTGCAGCCCCACACTGACTGAGGAAAAGGAGGAAAAGAGAGCTACGACACACAGCACAACACACGACACCGAAAAAGTGGCATTAGATGATGGAAAGTGCAATCCTTCTTCGGCACAGGAACAACGGCAGACAGTGTGAATGACTCAGATAATTGCAACAATTTTGTCACTTTTGTTTTTTTCACCGTATGGCTGCAATTGTGATTCACGTTTGGATTTCTCCAGGCTTGCAATTTTTTTTCGGCCGAAATCAATTCACTCAACTCTACCACTCGCAAATGTCGACCGAACTTGCTGCTTTAGAATTACACACGTCGATTTGACGTTTCATGCTTCTTGTATTCCTTTCAACAACAACGCAGTGACGTTTGTGTTGCATCTCGACTCGACACCATGCATTTTTACTAACGCCATCACCAATACCACCATCCAGAGGAAACAAGAATCAGCCGGTTTCGAAGGATACGACCCTATCCTAGCCAAAAGGAAGGGTTGCACAAAATTGTTGGCAAAATCAATGAAAACATCGGTGCTGTGCCTTGAAAGGGGTGCGCGCGCATGATCGTGTCCTCGAGCCGCGATGGTCTGTGTTAGTTGCATGATTTGGGTGAGAATCCTGACGCAAGGATTTCGGTGGGGCTTCTGTTGAAGAGACTAACACTTCACTGGCGAGAGGATTGTTGCCACGAATACAGTTCATTTCCCATGATTCTGGTGGAAAGAGGGGATTTTTCTCGCTCTCTAGAAAAGTCCGCATAAGTTGAAGGATAACTGTTAGCGTTATGAACGAAGAAGCGTATGAATGAATCGGGAAGTGAAAAGGGGGATTAGGACGGGAACAGCGCAAAAGTGGGAAAACTTCGGGGCACTCTGATATGAAAACGGGGATGCGATGAGTCATCTTTCTTTTGGCGACGGTTAGTAATTACGGTTTCAAGGGAGAACAGTCAACTTTCCCTAGTTCGGCCGTGTTCCTTATTCGATGATTATTAAGAAATTCAATTGAAAATGAAATCGATAATTACTTTTACAACTTTTGTAAGTCCACGGAATTCGACAGGATCATCAATATCAAAGATTGTATTAATGACGGCCGCGAGTAATCGGTTCTATTTCCCTAACTTTAGTTTTAAGATAAATGATGTATAAAATATGGAAATTTGGCTCTGTAAAGTTGATTCCATTGAGCCTGTACAAATAAATGATTAATTTAAAAAAAAGCCTCTAACTCAATTTTTACTGAGCATTATCTACGATGCTACGTTTCATTTTAACTTGTCTTGTATTTCACAATTCAGGAAATTTATTTCAAGTCAATGTAAGTACACTAAGGTTTTTTTTGCACGGTTTTTTTTTACAAGGGTTGTTTTCGGCGATAACTCCAGAACGGAACAACTTATCGACGGGTGACCTTATTCAAATCACATTTTACATTTTGGGCCAAAAGTAATCATATGGCAGTTTTTCCAAAAATTCACAATTGTTGGTGATTTACACTCAAAATTTTAAAAACTGTATTTTGACCATTACGTAGAAAGGTAGCGCATGTAACAAAATCGAAGCAATATAAAATGTTCAAGCATGTGAATTTATCAACTCTATTTAGTCTTTTTTACACGGTTCTAAACTAACTGTGGAACGTATCCTCCGTACAAAAAAAAACTTTGTGATGTTTTTTAAAGAAATTTGTCACTTGTTAAATTTTTTATCTATTGTAACTTTTTATCAAAGGATTTAGCCTTCATTTACATAATCTTACTTGATTTAATTGAAAACAGTTATGTTATCTTGAAAAAAAAAGTAAAGTTGTTTGAAATGATCAAACAACATAAATCTTCAATGCGAAAAACTAGTGATCACAAACTAAATGCATGTCGTTTCAGAAAACAATTCGCTGAATCCTTGTTTATTCTTCATTTACATAGTGGAGATATTTTGAGATATTAATACCGATTTAAACCATCAGTAAGGAAGGTACTCGAGCCACTCACAAAAAGTGAGAAAAAAAGTCTAAACTACAATTGAGAGTCAATTTGTACCAGTTTAAACCAACGCACAGTGGGCAAAAATGGAACCAAAATCTAATTAATTTAGACGGCGTCGAGTTGGAGTTCTGAAAAATAGCTTTTCTCATGGAAAAAAATGCGGGAAATCGAATGGTGTCGGTCTCATTTAGGGTTGACCACAGTAAGCGTCCCATTTGACCCAATTCTCCCCTCATTTTGGATGAAAAGTATATTCATTACCCAAAAACAAAACTTGGTGTTATTGCTATTGAACTCAAATGCACTGTAAATTTTCAGAAAAAGCTGAAGAACTGAATGGAACAAATTTCACTTTGATCGGATGCCAGGAAGTGGTCTATTTTGCCAATTCAACCCGAATTCCTCTCATACTTAAATAAACTAATATACCATGTTGTTCTGAAGATTGGCGCTAGTAAAATTACTCTCACTTGCACTGTACTTATGTAAAAATGTCAGTAAAATCGAATGGTGGAAGTTTCGTTTAGGATTAACCTCAGGAAAGGGTCCATTTTACCCGATTTCCCCTCAAACATGAAACATAACTCATATACCATGCGGTTGGAAAGATTGTTAGTTTAACATTAGATTTATACTAAAATTTACTATCTCATTCATACACGGAAAAAAATCCGTACCCAGATCCTTGAACTACAGTCATGAATTCGAGACCAAGCAAAAATACACCGTGAACTGAATCACGTAATCGGCAACTAAATCACGTTTTTAGGTGAAAATCATGAAAACGTGAACTAGTTCAGGGTCCGTTTTCATTTTCGTGAACGCTTTTGTTTCTGTGTAAGATACAGAATGAAAAAAAAAGTTCATTCAAACGTACATCGACTATAATCATTTGCTCTAAAGGGCGAACACGAAATTATTGCGACACATTCAACAGGGCATAACTTTTTTACCATTGGGTAAAAATCAACCAAATTTTGCACACTTTCTCATTGATGTGTATTGTTAACATGCTGTCAAACTCGAAGTCGTGTTTTTCGATTCAACGAAAATGGAGGTGAACCAACGCGAGTCGAGAGAACAAATTCTTTCCAAACACCTGGAATTTCCTGACCTGTCGCACCGGCAGTTGGGAAAAATGTTGAACATTCACCATTCAACCGTCTCCAGAGTGTTGAAGCGGTTCCAGGAGCGGTTGACGTTGGACAACGGCAAAGGAGCTGGAAGAAAACCGGGACCGGAGAACAAAAAGACGGAGGGAAAGGTGAAGTGGATGATTAAAGCAAATCCCAAAGTCTCAAGCCGTGATTTGGCTAAAAAGATCGGCATGTCCCAGAGCTACGTCCAGAATGCAAAGAAGAGAGCTGGACTACATACACACAAGGTACAGAACTTCCCAAACCGCGATGAGCGGCAACAATCGACGGCTAAAACTCGGGCACGGAAGCTCTACGAGAAGATGCTGACAAAATATGGCTGCTGTGTGATGGACGACGAAACGTATATAAAAGCCGATTTTAAGCAAATTCCGGGGTTGGAGTGTTTCACCGGCAAGAGCAAGTTCTATGTGGACGACAAATTTAAGAAGAAGAAAATGTCGAAGTTCGCCTCCAAATATCTCATTTGGCAGGCCATCTGCTCTTGCGGACTGAGGAGTGAGCCTTTCGTGACAAAGGGCACAGTAAATGGCGAGATCTACAAATCTGAGTGCCTCGAGAAGCGCCTTTTGCCGTTCTTGCAGCAGCAACTCCGCTATTTTGGCCAGATTTGGCATCATGCCACTATTCTAAAAGTGTCCTGGAGTGGTATGAGGCCAATTCTGTCCATTTTGTTCCAAAGGACATGAATCCGCCAAACTGTCCAGAGCTGCGCCCGGTGGAGCAGTACTGGGCAATGATGAAGCGGGAACTTCGGAAGAGCAAGAAGACAGTCAAAGAGGAAAAGGACATGTTAAGAAAATGGAAAAAAAACTGAGAAACTGGTACCGGATGACACTGTAAAGACTTTGATGGAGGACATCAAGCGAAAATGCGTTCAATTTTACACTCAAGGCTCCATCGAATAACTTTTCTTTTGATTTTTGAAGTAAATATATGTATAAAACTACTCTAAAATTTTGGTTTGATTCAAAACATTATAAGAAAATTGGCATGACATTTTCGGTGTCGCAATAATTTCGTGTTCGCCCTTATAACGTATCATTGTCTTCGCTGCCATAAGAATCGGTATAACTGTTGTCAGCGTCATCTACGGTTGCTTTATTATTTACGTAATAATATTCCTGCTGCTTAGAAAAGTCATCCTCGGCAGATCGATTTCTGGATAAGCACTTGGAATTTGTTTCTAGAGTTGACATCTTTGGATCTGATCATGCCAATGATAGCTGCATCATATCCAGAAGGTTATCTCCAGGTGAAGTTTTCCGTGCAAGAAAAGGACGAGCATGCTTGTACCATTTGTGGCACCTCTCTCCAGACTGCTCATCGATGAAATTCATGGGGTAAGGCTATTGAAAAAGTAAATATCTTTTATTAAAAGCATTTTAAATCAATTTCAAGACCATTACAGATAGTTTCAAAACTATCTTTTAAAGAACTGAAGGTAAAATTGTTAACAGGTTTTAGAAATATTCCTAATAATAATGGTTTACCAGTTTGTTGATGAGATATGGTTGATGTTTATACTTGTGTACAGATGGAAGTAGCCGTTTCACATAGTTGAATTCTGGCATGACGAGATCCTCCATTTCGTCGTACAACTGCTTGACCTTTTGAGCATCGAGCAGCTTTGAAGATACGGCCAAGCTGCTAATCAAACTCAATTTTTTTTAAACTCCGAACGTAGCAAAGCTCGTCTCATTCAGTTATTTGTAGCAATCTTTGGTGAGAAGTTGGTTCAACGGGATGTGGACAATTGGGTCCGCGGATTTCTTCGACGTTGGAGAAAAGTGCACAGAAACATTTCTTCCTTCCTCCAAAAGACCCGAATATGTCAAATTTGGTTCCATTTGATTGATTAGCTCTCGAGTTATGCAGAAACCACTGTTTTATTTCAATGAGAGCCTCCCCCTCTTTTCAGATGTGGAAGGGGTCTCGAATCACCATAGAAAAACATCCTGTCTCCAAAATCCCTACATGCCAAATTTGGTTCCATTTGCTTGATTGGTTCTCGAATTATACGAAAAATTATGTGTTTTTTGTATGGGAGACACCCCCCCCCCCTTCTAAAGGCGAGAAAGGTCTCAAACCACCATGAGAACCTTTGCCAGCCCCAAAAACCCATGCACACTAGTTTTCACGCCGATCGGTTCAGTAGTTTTGGAGTCTATAAGGGTCAGACAGAAAGACAGAAATTCATTTTTAAAGATTGGACTAGGAAAAAATGCGACACCTTGTATTGGAATTGGGTAATACTAGTTTAACTAGTTTAGGGTGTTATGTTTATGTGTGCAACATTTTATCGCGATGTGTCAAGTAGTTTTCAAGATGTATTCGAAACAAGAAGAGCTACGCCAGCAAATCTTGGGCGCGGTGATCGATTATCCTGGTCAGTCGCACAGATGGATCGGCAAAAGGCTTGGAATCCACCACTCCACCGTGTCCCGCGTTATGAAGATGTTCCAGGAGACGAAGACGCTGGAAGCGGCCGAAAACCGAAAACGGAATACCCAGAGAAGGCGCGGTAGATAAGGCAGTACTTTAAGAATAACCCAAACCTTTCCACCCAAGACGCGGCCAAAAAGGTCAATTCGTCGAAGTGGTTCGTCCAGCAGACCATGAAGCAAGCTGGGCTACGTGTTTTTAAGGTCAGGAAGGCGCCAAACCGGACTGAAAAGCAAAACACGGTGGCCAATTTGCGTGCGCGGAAGCTGTACCGTGAGTGGCTGGTCAAGCCAGGCTGTCTCGTCATGGAAAACGAGACATATATCAAGGCAGACACCAAACAAATCCCCGGCGTCAAGTTTTTTGTCGGTACGTCCCGCATGGAGGTTCCGGAAAAATTCCGGAAGAGAAAGATGGACAAATTCGCGAAGAAGTACCTGTTGTGACGGACGGTACAGCAACCCGTTCGTTACAACCGGCACCATAAAAGGGCAGATTTATCGAGAGAAATGCTTGCAGAAGCGCTTGCTGCCCTTCCTCCGCTCTCACCGTGGTCCCACGCTGTTCTGGCCGGATCTCGCTTCGTGCCATTACGCCAAGCCTGTAATGGATTGGTACGAAGCGAAGGGCGTTAATGTGGTCCCGAAGGAACCGAACCCGCCAAATACACCAGAACTTCGTCCAATCGAAAAGTTTTGGGCGACAATGAAGAATAAGTTGAAGAAAAACTGAAAAACATTCAAAACAGATGAAGCTTTGAAGAAAAACTGGGAGAAATTGTGTAAGGAAGATGGACAAAGCTTCGCCCAAGATCTCATGAGTAGTGTTAAGAGAAATGTACGAGCATCCAGCTTGGGGGAGGAAATTCAATAAATAAATTTTGCCAAAACATATAGTTATTTAATCTCTGAAAATTTGAAAAGCATCCGATTTAAAATCGGATCTTTTCTTTTGTGTTTCATTTTTTTCGAGTCCAGCCTTTTCAGGGGCGATAGGGAATGATATTTAAAGAAGAAAAAAAGTTATACGAATATGGTCAAATCTCAAAGATTACGGAATTATCGAACTTTTAATGTTCTGATACATGTTAGTCTTAAATTAGCTTGAACCGATCAATCGCCAAGAAAATCGATCGATCCGAAAAAGTAGTTCGGACCTTTTTCAAAAAAGGTGCGAATTATGGTGTTAGATGTCCCACAAAAAGGTATCGTTGCTAAAACGGCAGACACGAAGCAACTGAAAGTGGATTGTGGTGTTCACCTATTACGGACAAATTTGAAGTTTCAGCAACGTCCAGACACATCGCACGCATTTTGAACGAATCGCTGAATGTCAAATGGGCGAAACCGAAACAAGGTAGTCTCAATTTTCTAAGAAAATAAATTCAATGAAAACCAGATTGGCAAAATGTGTGTTTTTTTTTTATTGCATGAGATTAGCATGAGCAGGATTGACCAACCGCAGTTGCTTCTCCTATATTGCCAGATCAGCTATAAATACAAAAAGAACAAACTGATGACGCTTGGGACTAACAAACATTTTCAATAACTAAAAATTGGTAAACCCAATTATGGTGATGGCAATGGTGATACTCGCTTTGTTGGAAGCCGGAAAATCCCCTGTACCTCTACGAGAAATCACTGAGATGTTGGATAATAGGGTTGGGGTGGCAGCAGGGTTCGTTTTGGTACACGATAAGCTAAATTCACGTGATGGCTAGTAAAACAAATATAAGCACCGATTTCCGATTTGAACCGATTTTTATCAACATTAGGGATGCTGTTGGAGTTACTCCAAAAAATCGGATAGCGGTTTACTTGTTCCAATATAAGTGGCACGGCGAATATGGCGAACAAATAGTATTGATCACAATTAATTATGATCCAAGCCACCACATCTTACCGGGAAGCAGCTTTGTCAGTTTTTTCTGTTGTTTTAGTTGTTATTGTAATGATCTGGAACAAACCAACCTCGTCGGATTCAAATAAAACTTTAGGTGTGAAAGTTTGATGTGCTGATGCTGATGTGCAGTGCTGATAAACTGCGACATAATTTCAACGGTGCGGCTAAATGAGTGTCCAGCCTAATTTTCGATTTTTATTCCATTACATTAACTTTTTTTTAATATTTAAAATAAATAAGTTGTTTCCAAAATCACCATGTATAAATAAACATGTTTTTGAAAAAAAAACAGAGAAAATGTTAGGTGCGGCTAAACGTATGATTAGCACAGTATGACTTTAATTGTACACAATGATTTGATTGTTGTGCTTTTAAAGCATTTAAAACGTGTTGTTTTTTTTAAAGCATTCACCAAAACACCGTTTTATAATAAACATATACTTATAGCTAATAAGGTAAGGGACAACATTGAATAATCTATTGAAGACTTCCATAAACTCCTAGCTAAAAGATGCATTTATACACTGGCACCCAAAATACGTGAAATAAATTTTCATATGAACAAAAAAGAGCTAAATGTGTGATAAATTAAATTAAGCGAAAAAATTGATTTAGAATTTTTTTACATATGCTACTATCATCACATGATTCTCAAATACGCAATCAGTGTAACGCGATGTTTTGTTTGAATTTAATCTGTTCTACATACTTCACAGCTGAACGTTCGGCTCTTATATACTCTTACTATAGTTACATAAACAGCCTAGAAGAAGCAAAACCGCCGGCGCTGGTGATGTAGTGGTAAGCGCGACTGCTACTTGGCACCCTAGTGGGTCTAAGTTCAATCCCAGTCGAGGTCGGTGGTTTTTCTGAGGTGAAAAAATCTGGTCACGTCTTCCTTCGGAAGAGAAGTAAAGCCGTTGGTCCCGGCTCATGTGTTGATGAGTGCGATGTGTAGGCTCATTACGTTGTGAGGAAATAGGCAGACGAAAAATAAACGCTTAAAAAAAGAAGAACCATTTTCTCAATAAACAAGATCATCGACGATAACTGATTATACTGAGCATTTGACAAAACAACAAGGCATCAAACCAGTAAGATGCATGCAATTCATGCAAATTCAAAGAAAAAAAATAAGTATTTGCCCAATCAACTATGCATAAAGTCGACATTATTGCAAGTAAACAAGTGAAACCCATCAGCAACAAACATACTCTCCGAAGAAAGGCCCCATTCGCAATCGTTTCACAATGCGCGAATCAACATAAAAAGCAGCACAAACAATCATAACTCATTTCGCTCCCATCGGTAGTGGTGGAAAGACCCCATTTCATAATTGTCCCCATAGGAAAACGAGCAAATCCACTTAACATGAGCGCTTGTCCACCGACGTCGCCGTGGTTGTCGTCGTTAGCGGAATAGGTCCACTTTCCCTGCCATTCTGCAGTAGTGGCAGCACTGTTGTTCCCAATCATAATAATCGTCGTCGTCGTCGTGGCTAAGTGACAGCCATTCACCGGTACAGTTTTGCATGATTCCAGCGGGCGCGTGTGCTTGTCACTTTGATTCAACTTGGATAGACAAATCGTCCACCTACTGGGTTGTACATTTGATTTCAGTGGGCACTAACAAGTGCATCGGTTGGCCGTTGCATCTGATAAAAATAAGAATTGGAAAACGGGAACAATTTACAGTACCGTAAGTGCTAGGCATAAAATTTAATGGGTGACAGGAGGAGTAATTGCTGTCACTTATACGTTTTAAGACAGGCATCGACTGTATTAGCATGTTTATGCGATATGATTATGAAGAATGATTTGCGCTTATCCTTTGGCAGGTTATTTTATATAGTGAATGCAGCAGCACAGTATGAAAAATTCCGAATGATAGAAGCATTCGTCTTTGCCGGCATCGAACAGATATATAACCTCAAATGAAAAATGATATCAGTAACTCCGTAATACTATTTGAGTTACTACCATTTATGCAGCCAAAACTAAGCTGAAGCAGGAAATATGTAGCAAAAATAGCGTCAAATATGCAGACGTGCAGTCATCCAAACACAAATTCGATTAAGGAAATCGATATAAGACAACTGAAACCGAAACACAACTATGTATGATTGACCCGACCACAAACGGAAATCAACAAATTCGCAATAATGTTGGTCGACCACATCGAACTCACCCAGTCCATCCAAAAGCAATGTTAAATTGTGCAAACCAACATATTGAATACTAATTTCAAACCTCAACACTCCAACACTAGCTTGTTTGTATAAAACGAGTATAAAACGAGTATAGAAAGCAGTTTTATTTTTAAAATGCGCATGTTCAAAAACAATTTGAAAAGAGAATGTACTAATTACATGATAATATGCGAAAAATTTAAAATTTGTTACAAATAAATGCTGTATAGATAAATTGTTGCATTTATATACGTTACGCTCGGAAAAACTCAAAAATGATTCAATGAATAATTGAAGAAGCTTCAAATCATTGCAAGTGTGACATAGTTCCAGCAATCATTGAAATGTTGTTGTGAAGCATTGCAAAAATATCAATCAAACGCTTAGTGTTGCATGTCCAGATGTTTGCATTTTTATTGGCATTTATCTTGACAAGCTGAAACCCCCTTTCACCGCAACGCACAATAAAAGACATGATAAAATAATTAATAGTTTATGAAAATGGACACAGCGTAACGGTGAATTTACAAATCTTCTTTTCCTCGATCTACACTTATGCGTATACCGTAAAACCGGGTATCATTGAAAGTGTGGATAGCTTTAATGGTTGTATTCAAGTGTGCAGAATTTTGATGATTAAATGCACTTTTTTTTTCGAATCAGTGATTCATAGCTGTAGATTACCATTTATACTGACTGGATGTTTTAAACTAAATATTTATGTATGTATTTACTGGCAAAACATTTTTGTTGGTTTTGGTATGTGATAAAAAGGCCCAAAGCAATATTTATATGTGCGTACTTTCAATGGCGTAGGACCATTAGGCCGAACGGGTCATTATGTCAAATTTAGGAATGTAAAAGATTGTACTTAACATTTCATTAAATCTTTGCTAATAAACATTTATGGGAGAGAATTCCTTCTTCAAACCATGAACAGTTCCGTCTAATTTCAAAACTTCCACCCAGCCAACTATCATATGACAGGAAGATTGAACTTACAGGGTGGCAAAGATTGCCTGGCAGTATTTTTTGTTTCAGTGTACAGTTGTACAGTTTTGTTTGCCAATAAGTACATATCTTTACATATTAGCACATGTAAACATCTGGCATTGGACGGGTGAAATTTGTTTTGGGAAATTCTTTATTTTGGGTACGGTATAAACATGGACGCAAAACGAGAGCTGGTAGTAGATGTATAAATTAGAAGTAAATAAGACGGTGTGAGATCTTGAGACAACTTTAGCATACTTTGAGAAAAATTCTATGGTTACCCGGATAAAAATAACCATACAATTACAATACAATAATATAAAATAACATTAAAATCTATTTCCGACTATGAATCTTATTGTTCATGAATCAGATAAAGGAAAAGTGCATATTGTCATTACAATAGATTTATTATTCACTCTATATGCTTGGATTTTCAAAAATTGAGAAACAATAAAATTAATAGTAATTGAATAAAATTTGTTCGGAAAATAATGACTTTTTCTATAGTTAAGATACATAACAACCCCCCTTTTCTATTGTCGATGTCTCAATTTACATTAGATCCTATTGTGGTAACAATAACTCCTATTGTCATCTTATAGTTGTGAACAATACTATTAACTGTACATACTGTAGATTCTATTGTATGGTTACAATATATTCAATTGTAAATCTATGAGAATTTTTTATTCGGGTATACCGACAATTAAATCATGCTCAAGATAACTATTGCAAATAATGGTTACAATAACCATGAAAATGTAAGAATTCACCACGTTCATGATATTCTTGACTATGATCATGGAATCAAAAACTATTACTACATTATGGTGAATGTTGCATCAACTATTTTTAATGGTCGTTTTGATAATATTCGGTTCAAAATCACTATACAGCAATAGTCGTCCCCTAACCCCTAATAATGGTAAAATTTACTATGAAATTCGTTCTTTTGCATTGGTGTGATCGAGAGATTTATCTTCCCCACCATAATAAAAAGATATATCATACTAATTACACTACTAAACACTGAAATTTTGAAGAATCGCTAGTTACTCCATGCAAAAAAATTAATTTCAGACGAGAACCACTGTTTTTTAACAGAATTCTGCCCCTTCTCATCAATCGAAAGCAACACCTGATTGATGTCGTTAAACTATGCCCCGTTTCATATCATCACAAGCAGTCTTCACGAACACACGAGCGGCGCTGAGCTTGAGCTTGGCTCTCACCAGTGCGCGTTCATCCAATACGCGCTCTCCTGCTCGTGTTTATGTTTATTGAGCACATCAAACATGAGAGCAGCAGATGAACGCGGTGTTCGCACTCAGATTCGAGCTCAAGTGCAAAACTTGAGTTTGAACATCAGGCGTAAAACTCGAGTTCAAGCGTAGTTGTTGGTGCCTCTGCTCGATCACCGACGGGCGGAGGCAAAGGCTATACTGTGTTCTGACGTAGACTACGTCTTACGGCAAGGGTAGGGTGACAATTGAAAATCTAAAAATTAGCGACCGTCACGAAATATCGTTACCGAATTAAACGCTTATAACTTAATAAATGCTTAGATAGATTTTCGAGATGTTTACACCAATCGGTAGGATATTTCTCGCGTATCAATTCAACAATCAAACATTATCCACCAACAATTTTAAACTATTGAAAATAACGAAAATAAAGGGTGACGTCTTATAATGTTGTTTTGCAGGCTTAATTTAGACCGATGCTAACAGGACCGAGAAGGTTTTAATTCAAATGCAGACCTCAAATGACCGATTCAATTTTGAGAAAGTTTGTTTGATTTGAATTTGTCTAACATTACTTTCCATGTTTTTACCAATTGGCAGCTTGCGGTGGCTAAAACAATTTTAATCTTCTCTTCGTTGCATACCTTGACCATTGTGTACAGTTTACAAATGGCTACCGTCACGAAAAATTGAAACACCGGACACTAATATCTCGATCAGTTCTTGATTGATTTATTTTTGAGTTTTTTGCTCTTATAAACTAGAGATTTTTACGACTGCCATTTTATTTACACAAGTATTCAAGCTGTTATTAATAAGAGATGAATATATTTCGCGTACATATTCATAAATCGGCGTGGGAAAATTTTAAAGAATGTTGCGTTCCGGTAATGATTAAAAAATTTCCTATCACGGACAATGTTTTAATTTTCGAACATGATATCCCGTAGTAACATTCTCTGCATATTTCAATACGTACTGCTATGAACAGTTATTCTGATGTGTTAACGATTCGTGTTGGATAAAGTTTTACTTATAGGAAGAAATAAGTTTTGAGAAACAGTCTGAAAGTGAGAATAAGTGTACTGCCTAATGGTTTTGATGTCAACCGTATACGCAAATTTCGAAAGTGCGTTAAGATCGAACATACGGAACATGCTCCGAAACAACCATGTACCGATGCCGAGTGAGCTCCTGTTTATTGGGAGAAACTAAAAGCACTCGAGGTCATATCATCATTTAAACCAAACGGCCGTGTTTAGGGTTACCAAATGCTTTCGAAAGAGTGTACAATAAAATTTCCCTCAATCTTACACTTGAACACTTTTTCATGATCATCAAACGTGAAAAAAAGATTCCTTGATGTCTGCCACAGTTTTCTTAGTAGATAAAATACTATCCAAGACAAATAAGCTCAAGTAACAATAAAGTGTTATAATAACAATTTAACACACAATATTATGAAATTGAATAATTTTACGAATTGGTGTAAAATATTAGATAAAACAGGTTTACAAGGTTTATTTCATAGGCAAATGAAAGCATTTCTATGCATACTGTTTTGGGTAGAATGAAAATCCGAAGTCCAAAAAAGAAAATCATCAGGTCATCAGGTCTAAATATTTTACTTTGAAAGTTTTTTGAAACAAGTGCACAGCAACATACAAATGAAGCTATAATTTAAGTTTTGTTCATCAGTTTTACATCTTTTTTTATCCTAATGAAATCTCTTCATCTAAATGGCAAATGAAAACTATTTGAATTGTATTTCAAACGATATTTGAATCATCATTATAAGCTAAAAATATCGGTTTGAACAAAAGCGGTGACACTTTATTCAAAATATTCTCCATATGTAGATATTACCAAATATGTTCAACTGTTATTTCTGTGCTGCCATGTATATTTTTGTCATTTTGCAAGTAAAAGGAAAAATGTGAAAGATTCCATTTCTAGATTTAAAATCGTTTTAAAATTTGAAAAGTTGTTGGCAGTGATTGGTTTTTCTTAATTTTATCATTTATTGAATAGTATTTATGAGATGAAATTTTTCAGAAGCAAAAAAATTCTCATCTCTATGAGAGGCTCTAGGAGTGGAAAGTAATTTATTGCGATTTGATCCTCTCCCAATTATCTGTTGGGTTGATTTTTGGCATGTACCGACTATTTTACACATTTATTTATTCAGAGATCTTTCTCATAGTTTTCTTCTGCTACGAATAAAATCGTATTTTTCGTAAAGTAAACAGAAGAAGTAAGCATTAATTTGAATAGTCAATCTTAAAAATTGGTCAAAAGGGCCAAAAGTTATAAATTTTCAAAAAAAATAATAACATTTTTAGAAATCGTGATTTTCTGAGCCACTCCATCCCGGGAATGGTCACCCTACTGACGATATAAAATTTTATAGGTCTTATTGTTTTCGATAAGACACAAACCTACCAAATATTTCCGAGCTCTGCAAGATTCTATTCATGGAACCAGAGGAAATATACGAAATATCAAGAACCGATTTTCAGACTCAAAAGTATTTTATCTTCATTGTTTTTTCCGTTTGGATCGATATTCCGATAGAGAAGATCTAATATTCGCGAATAAACAATTTAAGCACACATCTATCAAACCTCTATAGGGTGATTGAAAACCGGGCGACTTCTGATTAAATCCCTGTCCGACCGAAAACAGTTTGAGTGTATTGAACGCCGCAAGGAGCAAAAGGAAATAAAAACAATCTTTCGGATATGAAGCTGATCCATGCGCAAACATAGATGTTTTGAGCGCGGCTGCGAGCGGCGCTGCGAACATGGCACAAAACATGAGCACGAAGCTTACGCTCGTGTTCATGTTCATTTTGATGAGTGCATGTGCGCACTTCAAGAGAGTGTTCATTTGAGAGTGTATACCTCATCAAACATCTGCGCTCGGCTGCTCCTAGAAGACTGATCACAAGAATGGCCTACCTCTTCGCCTGACCCGAATCTTTAGAATCTCTTTACATGAGGATACATGCTCAGTGAAGTTATAGAACATACAGTCACACTCTTGAATCGTTCAAGAATATCTTGATCAATATTTGGGACAATATGTCATAAAAATGGAGCGTGTCAGTTGCGAATCGTTTGTCAACGGCTGGTCATAAAAAAATAAGCTGAGCGCTTCAACCCCCTCATGGAATTTCTTAATAATATAATGTAAGTTTGATTAAAATAAAGCTTTTGTTGATTTTAAGCCATTTGTTGTGGTTTTATGAAAATTTATTTTACTGCCAAATAACCGTCGCCACCCTGTATTATTTCCTGAAATCTTACAGACCAATAAACTTTCAATTTTTCAATAAACTTTCAATTTTTCTTTCAATCATGTAGCATTCTGCAGATCTTTCTTATATCAGAACTTTCAGTCTGCCTTGTGGAAAATTAAATTCCATTTTCTTTGAAATCATTTTTGACAGGAAACCAGTGAGCTTTTATAGGAGAATTCTTCTTCCTGTTCTTGCTAATTTACAATCTCGTCTTCTACTTACAAGTGATGTTACAGCTTAGTATAATCGATATTTTTAATATTTTTTTTGGATTTACAGAAATGAACTATTTAGAAAAAGTTTCTTTCTTTTAACCATGAGCAGTGCTTCCTAACTTGAAAACTCGGAATATCAGAATTTAATTTGATACTTTTGGGATTCATGTCCCAGAGATATCAAGTTAAATTCTCATATTGTGATTTTTGAACTTCTATGGGAAGTTTTTTTCCTCTTTGAATCATGAGCAATTCTTTCGAATTTATACATTTCTATTTGGATTGAAAGAAGTAAAAATCTATCATAATTCATTGATTTTTTGTTTAATAAATTACAAGTTCAACCTGCAAAGAGACATGTTATTTTTATGATTGAACTAATAAATTATTCCTCGTAATTTTTGAGACAAAATGTTAATGAATTATCATGATAGATTTTTTTCTTCTAAGCAGTTCCAGTTAATTTCAAAACTTAAAATTTTCTAACATGCCTCGTTGGAGTTTTTTTTATCCTTGAAACAGAGAGCGATTTCAAGCAAACAGTAGGATTTAAATGAATTATTCACTAAGTCGGCTTAGTTACCGATTTGGCCTTGTGACCTAATCGGGCTAATGTCTTTCGGCCTAAAGTCTCACCACCCTTTCAATATAGCTATTATAAGTTTACTATTATCTGGCGATTGATTATAATGTTTTCTAACAATCATTATTACTTCCATGATCAACATGGTTATTTTCAAAATACTTCCTATAAAACACAAAACTTACGAAATTTAAACATATGATGCATGCTTGCAACTTACTTATTATTGGAGACTTGGTCAACCGTCATATAATGAATCATATACCATCCCACTAAAACAAGTTTGTTGTAGTTGGAAATTTATTTCTATTTCTATTAAAGGAAACATATTTATGAGTTTCACACTATGGAGAGTTTGGAAATTGAATCATGATTTCTACAAATTTTAATCAAAGTCTTCGGAACCCGTTTGAATTTAAAAAAAAAATCTTGGCCATGATGTCTTTAACGAACCACTCACTTCGAAAGTCACTATATTCGACATTAATAATTGAAAATTGCTTATCAACTACTTGAAATAATAGCTTAACACATACTTTAAAAGAGTACGTATACTAAAGTGTTTAAAAAAACACAAAAAAACTATTACGAGCTGCCACGAGTCTCAAACGAATGAAAATTCAACTCAATTGCAAGCCGTGCTGACATTTGAATACACTCTAAAAGAAAAATGTGCAAACATGTCTGTGATGAACCCATCGAAAGTTACACATGTTTAAAAAACACCGACAGGTATTACCCCTCACCCTGTTTATAATACACTCAAAGGCCCTCCCTTAGCTCAGTCGGAAAAGGTGCGGCTACAAAGCAACATCAGGCAGGATGTGGCTGGGCACGATTCCCGGTCTGATCTTGGAGTATTTCGGTAAGGACACCTTCTTTTTGTTGAATGTGGACAGTTTTTTTAACCGTTTCAAGATACGAAAAACGAAACGGGTACACACTCCAAACTGCTTGGGGCTATTGAATATCTGACACGGTCAAAGCTTTTGCAAATGTAATTTTAAAACTTGCTCCCGTATGGCTTCCATGGTAGCTGATAAATATAAACAAACGGAATCGCTTATTCATCTTCCGCTATAAGCTGTCAAAAGAATACACTCAAAATGGGTATAATCAATTCCGCTGTTAAAATTATCCAGCTGAAATAAACCAAGACTGAAAAAAGGTGACACCTATTGTGAGACACACTGTAGTGGATGGATTATTATAATTTGAGATAACTCTATGCAGACGTCTCTCAAATTTGGCAGTTGACAAGCAATCGGTGGAGACCCACCTGGTACTTCATAGTAAGATGCTTAGAGATGAACAGGAAATTTTGATGAACTACCTCCCCATTGTTTATTGGACATTCATGCTTTCTTTAAAAAAATCAAACAAACGGTCAAAATGTTGTAATGGCTGATGTCATTATATTCGGAGTGGTTTGATTTGGTTTGACCGAGCTTCAGTGATCTGAATCATCCGAATAATGTCGGAAAAATGTTCCTATTCTAGAGAAACTACTGTAAAATTTCCTTATTCAAAGGAAAATTTGAAAATGAACACGAATTTCATCAAAACGTTTTTAAACCTACTGCAGAAAATGCACTTTATTTGAGAATCTAAGCCTAAACTACAGAGTCAGACAACCCAAATTTAATTTGACAAAAAAAAATCTATTAAAATCACCCCTAACCCTAGCAAAAGACCATACTAAATTGATAACAAATTCTAATACCAGTTTGATAACTGAATATGTTATTATTGTGACTGAATTAACAGCCAAAATAACAGAAGAGACAACAACGAAACACTCCTTAGACATCATAAAAATAACTGATTTTTTTTATCAATGAGATCATCTTAATAACAAATATTGTATAGTGAGCAAAACTATTGCAAAATTTGAAATTTGATTATGACCTTGATATCTAGTTCTCACGCTTATAACTGAAATAATTGTTTTGTTAAAAATCACAATTTCTTATTCAAATATTCGGAAAATATATTTAAAGTTAACCATTCAACTAAAAAAATTTGTCACCAATAGGATTATAAAACTGATAACATATGATAACAAAATAACCGAATGGTGATAACAAAATTTGTTCAGCGAAAACAGCTGAAAACAAATTTGATATCTTAGATAACAGAACTTGTTACTTAGATGCTATCACTTTGTTTCATTTTCCATTGCTAAGGAAGGCTCTGATCAAAATTTTCCCATATCAGTGTGCTCACATTTTGTATTTTAAAATTGTCATATAAATATACAAAAACTAATTAACATGAAAAAAAATGACAGATTGATAGGGACATTAGACCTTTCAGTTTAAGAAATATAAAACATGTTATGCTGGTTAAAAGGCAAAAGAGAGAATAAACACTAGTAAAGTAAAATAACAAACTGATATCAAATAAGTTACAAGTTTCGTTATCCAAGATATCATTTTGAACTCACCTGTTATCGCATAACAAATTTAGTTATCAACATTGACAAATTTTGTTATCATCTGTTATCAATTTTTAAAGCCGATTTTTGACGAACGTTACTGAATTCTATCAGCATACTGACGAATGTTGAATATTACCAGCATGTGATGGGTATGAAAGCACTACTTCAGTTGTTAGCAGGGTTGCCATTAGTTTTTGAAACATATCTGGCATGTCACAAATAAAAAATCTGGCAAAATCTAGCAATACACGGAAAAGTAAAAATCTGGACTAACAATTGAAAACGGTCAAAAAGGTTTTACAAATGTTGATAGGCCCTTTAAAAATGGTGTCCCAAAATAAATCATTTTTTGACTCGTATACTCGAATTCTTTAGTAACAGTCAAGCGTAGAATTACACTATTTGACCAATGTCAAACATTTGACGGATTACCTATAAAAAATAGCTACACTCAACCAAATAATCTTATGAATTGCATAAAGTTCAACTTATGAACGATGCTTTGGAATTTCATAAGCCTGACTTACGAATGGATTTTGTTTCACACGACGTTGTTGTTGTATGCCTTTAAGCCTTCCTGATTACAAGTGTTGATATTTGCAAGTGGGCAAACCACTGTATTCATTACCTCAACGTTCAAAGTTCGAATCTAGGTTGCTCCATATTTTTATTTTTTCAACATCATTATATTTGATAAGATAAATTTATGAAATTCATACTGATTTCTTACAGCAAATAATCATAATGCAATCTTATGAATATCGAAAGTTTATTTCGCTGAGTGTACAAATAGTTTTCAGTGGACGAGAACTGCAGTCACGCAAATCGCTTACCGGAGTGAGATGGAACGACGCTATTTTTTAATCTGTTCTAATCTCAAAAAGTCTGGCATTATGCAGAGTTTATCTTTTTGTCTCTTTGTCGATAAAAGGTCTGGCAGTGCCAGATAAATCTGGCTTAATGGTATCCCTGGTTGTTAGTGTATGAATTTGATATCATGTTGATAACATAATTTGAAATTATCTCAAGAAATTTGTTCATATCACAAAATTTGTTATCAAAGTGAACTCGATGATAATAAAACGAGTTAATATTGTGATATCCAACGAATATTAACTTATTATCTCTTTTGTTATTTTGGAAGTTTATTCAGCCTAAATGATAACATATTTAGTGATCAAACACTGAAAACCTGATATTAAAACTTGTTATCAATTTGGTATAAACCTTTGCTCGGGAATACTCCTCATTCTAAGGCACAAAATTAAAATTTTCGATGTTTGGTAGGTATTATTTTAGTTTCTTTATTTTTTGGAAGATGTGAAAATTTTGAAATGCAATGCCACAATTTTACTCAATGTGAGAGTCTACCCGAGCAAAGAATTATACCAAATTGATAACAACTTCTAATACCAGGTTATAATTTTTTGATCACAGAATCACAGAATGAATAACAAAACAATACTCATTGAATATCATAACAATAACTTATTTTGTTAACACTGCGAACAACTAGATAACAAATCCTGTATTGTAAGCAAATTTATTGAAATAGCTTCAATTTATGTAAACAATTTGATATGAAATTCTCATGCTAATAACTAAAAAAAATATTTTGATAAAAAGCCAAATTTCTTGTTCAAATATGCTGGGAATATTTATAGTTTTACAATTCAACTTATAAGGTTCATAAAAAATAGTGTGTTAAAAATGATAATATATGATAACAAAACTTGCCAATGGTGATAACTTAATTTGTTATGCGATAACAGCGGAAATAAAAACGCTAACTGGAATAACAGAACTTGTTACTGAAAAGCACAGTACTTGATGTTACCTTTTTTAAATAATTCAGTGCATTTAAAAGTGCAACAAAGAGCTTTCAAAATAACCCCTTTTGACGGTTCCCCGGATTAGTCAGTTGACAAATGGAAGTGTCCCTCGAAGCAAGACGAAGTCATCATCAACAAAGCATGACTCACACAATGCAGCCGGATAAAAGGGTCATGCTGAGCCGATGTCATAATTCCACCTCGGTGAGTCAACTCTACCCAATGTGTGTCCCAATCATCCCGGATGAATAATCATATATCTACCTTTGATTTTCTTCGGTATCCTCAGCGAACTCCACAGCGTTTGCTTCTTGACACCAAAGTCACCGCTCTTTTTGCAGATGTCAAAATCACTGCCGAACAGTTGCTGCTGCTGCTGGAGCTGCGTGCTGGATTTCAGCACGTTGAGCTGATTCTGCTGATTTAGGAAACTATCATCTGATTCTCCGGTAGCATCCCGTCCTCGTCGGTCACCGTCCGAGGCGGCCAACACGTCCGATTTGGACATCGAAATCAACTTGTTCAGTCCCATTTTCTTCGTCGTCTTCTTCTGCTGGCAACAAACGCTTGATCTTGATACTAGAACAACATCACAATTGATTTCCATACCCCGCGAACCTCACGATCGCCGGATCGTCACTCGCTCAAATTGCTTCATCTCATATCACACTCCATTAAGGGCGGCCGTTTAACACATGTATCAATTGCCAGAACTGCACACGACCTGAATCAAGACTGTGTCGTTCGTGGATCTCTCTCACCCCCTCCCTCGCCTCTCTCTCTCTCTCTCTCTCTCGCCCGCACTATTCTTATCGAGCACCCACCACTCCACACACCTTTCAAGAACGATCGTTCTCTTTCTCTTTTTCGATACCGCTACACTTGACGATCTTCGTAGAGTAAAACCGCGATCGCAACATTTCGAAAACAACAGCACCTCGCGGCGTTATGCGGCTACTCGCGTCGGTTCGGCGTCGTGAATGAAACTGAATTAATCGTCTTGCCGTCTGCTTGGCTGGCTCACCCAGCCACGACTCCTTTGCACTGACTTTTTCACTCTCTTTCTCTCTCTCTCCCTCTCTATCTTCAACTCCCGGCGGAGTTTCCTTCGCTCGAGAAGACGGACGGGCAACGGCATAAGACGCACGCTCGCGCGCACTCCACCACCCCTTGAACCGCTGCTAGAGGATCATCCAAAGTGTGGCGTGTGCTTGCGCAGTAAAATTCGAATCGCGAAGAGTTTAAACTTTGCTCGGTTTCGGCGCACTTGTGAACTTCTTACCCTGAAGAGGTTGCGGTGCTTTCTAGGGTGCACCCGTGAACGGACTGACACAGGTCTGCGGGTGCTTTTTCGCACTGTTGAGTCGAGGCCACGGCGAGGTCTCGGAGGGAGGCATCCGAGGCAATTGATGGCGCCTATGCTCTCCCCAGCAAAACGCTCATAGATAGCAGAGGAAAAGGTTGAGTGTTGTTGGTGAATTTCTTCAGTCAAGGTGTGAGAGTGAGTGTGGTGCGCGGGTAGCAGAACGGAGTTAATCACTTCAATCCACGGTTGTTGTTCTACCGGTATTGTCTCTGCAGGGTGAGGGATACCTGGGTCCTGGTGGTGTTGAGGTAGATTGGGGAATAATTCATGGGAGGAAACGAGCTAGGCTTTGAATTGCAATTGTCGGCGATTGTTGATGGCTCGTTTGGAAATAGATGAAATTATTATGAGCTGACTGACAGGCACCGGATTGTTTCACTTCATTTTAATTGAGGCAGACTACTCAAAATTTATGATTTGACGTGATTTGAAGAAATTGAGGTTATTAAATTTGAGATTATCTTTATCTACTATCTGATGGTTATTCATGATCTGAATTGATTTGAATAAGAAAATTATACCATGGAGCTAGTGTGGTTGAATCTATGCGTACAGATCTATGCCACTCAATCGATTCCAAATTAAGAACTAAATCTTCATTGCAAATTTGAGCTTTTTTGGTTGTGAACTGCACTGGCCCAATGAGTGTATAAGAAGAATGGAGATTACATGGAGGGAAGAATGGAAAATCAAACTGTTTTTTCTCTTCGTCCTAGCACTTCGGGTTGAAGACTTAAGAAAATTACTATTATTATGAAATAAAATATAATATCTGTTAAATGTCTTTCCTGTATCAACTTTGCCAAAGACTACACTGAAAATATGTTATCGTAGATCGAATACACGGCCCATAAATTGTAAGCAACCCTCGTACTGCATGTCATGGTCAAAATGCTTTCATTAGACATTATCCGTACAATGCATGAAGTGAATTTTATGCGAATCAGTCAATCACTGCTCTTCTTCTAACGCATCCAAACATGTTTTTGTATATGAAAAGCGTCCCTCGCTGCGAGTCGAAAGTTGTAACTTCATCTTCATTTAATGTTATTATTATTATTTTTAATTGCCTGTATTAGAATAGAGGCTTCATTGATCGATTGGATCAAGAAGCCTTGCCGCAAATCAGTGAGGTTGTGTATAACACACGACCGGTTGATGTAGACTAAGATACACCGTTTGATGTATAGTCTGGTTCAACATGTTAGATTAGTTTCGTTTATTTCGTAAAGCAACATTTCAACGTAGGTGATATTCTAGTGCGACGTTAAATCGGTATAGATAAGTAAGTATGTTAGAAAATTCTATGATCTGCACTTAACAATTTTTTTGGTGGTCCTTGAAAGGGTTTAAATTTTGGTATGATGAAAGGGCTGGCAGTAATGGTGTTGATATGATCGACTAGCTGGAGACCATAATCCTTATCGTGTTATAGATTATTGAGAGTCGGTTTGGGAATTCAAAGTCAATTATTAATGATATTTGTGAACATTGACATGACAGAACCATCGAGAAATTATTAAGTTATTAGCGTTCAAAGTGTTTGAAATATTTGTGATGGTCGCTATTTTTCAAATTTTCCTTTGACCTCTTCCCAAGCCGAGGGTGTTATTAGACCAGCATTAGAAAGCAAGTATTTGAGAATATTCTATTGTACACTCTTTAGAAAACATTTGGTGGCTCTGAAAAGGGCCGTGTGGTTTGGATGATGATACAGACATGGGCGTATTTGCTACGATAATTGAGAGGGTCACTATCTTTATGGTATGAAAGATAATTGAGGATCCGTTAGAAATACTAGGTTTCTTTAATCGACTTTTAACTCATGATGTAGAAGGAGATGTTCGCTCATCACCATGAGGCACCAAGAGTGAACAACAATGTTTTTGGCTAGAATTAAAGATATGAAGAGAAAGTTTTGATAGTTCCGCTAGTGTGCGGCAGGCTTGGAAACATAGCAGATGTTTTAGGAAAATTGAGCGAAAAGGGCATGTATACAGTGGTACTGAACCAACGACATTTTTGCCTAACGTTGGTTCGAGTCGCTATACACAGATGGTTCTACCTCCGAAAAATGTTCTGCTTGTATAGACACAATGAATGCGTTTTTAACACTCAACGTTGCGTCATATGTATGTCATCTACATGTACATCGATATCATCTTCAAACATATCAATATCATCACCATATACATCTTTATCACCTATATATTTATCTATATCATCCACATATATATCTATATCTATGTATTTGTACATCATATCGTGATATTGCACCAACTGGATCATTTTTTTTCCATGTTGGGTGTTTTCACCACTGCGACCAATTTTTAGATCTTATGTGATATATCCCCCTTTTTTTGCTTTACATATTGCCAGCATGACGCATTACTATTGCTAGAAGTGATCTCAAATGTTTAAAGCGTTATCCCAGGGCGGTAGAATACGCCGAAACAAAGTGTACTACCGTACTGGGGTTTGATCTCAGAGGGTTCCAGTAGTCCTTTGCTAAAGAACTTAAATCTTTTGTTGAAGATTGCCGGGAAGTGGCATAAAAAGTGCTCCGATTCCTCTTTATCCATGTCACAAAATCCACATGAATCATCTTGCAGTTTTGCTATCAGCTTCAAGTGATATCGGCTAGGACAGTGACCACAGTTATAAGGCCGGTATATAAGTTTAAATCTTTTTTGGTAAGATCAAGTAATTTGCGAGTCATTGAAATGTTTGGAGTGGCGAACCGCTTTGATTACCTAGCTATGAAAGTGTTATTCCGGTTTGCCTCCACTTTCAAGCATTCTCAGGCATTCATCTCCATTCTAAGAGAAGAAACAGATAAATTAAAAAAAAAATGTTGAGGCCCTACGAACTGATGATGCGGCGCGAGTCTTGCTAGATCATCAGCTCTCTCGTTTCCATCAATTCCCATCAAACCCAGTACAAATTAACTTGATTAATACAAGACAAATTTTGGAGTGTTTGGGAAAGTGTTCAGCCCAAACATGCTTGAAATTGCATGTTGCTGACTTTAAAGCATTTAAAGCTGCTTAAATGTCCGACATAATGCATATATTTAAATATCTATAGTTTCTGCGTAAGCAAATAACAGAACATTCCAGAATTGCTTGAACTGGATACGTGTTACCCTTCAAATTTGATCAATTTTCCACGAGCTTTGCAGCAACTGCATTAAAAATAACTATCCAACCCTCCTGCAGGGTACTTGCAACTACCAGCTGCCAGAGCAATACGGGCCCATTGCCACTCTCCATAGCTCTCCATGTGCCAAGCGAATAAAGCAAATCTGAGGGTGGCTCCTTTATATATCGTACATTGCTGCATATGAAACGTTCCTTACTTAAATTTGAAGTCCGTGATAGGACTATACTGTGCGTTTAGTAAATTAACTCTGAAAAATCAACATTATTAGACATCGCCTTATACT
Organism: Aedes japonicus; assembly: GCA_034211315.2. Lineage (NCBI taxonomy): Eukaryota > Metazoa > Arthropoda > Insecta > Diptera > Culicidae > Aedes > Aedes japonicus. Next base: position 18,821 of record JASCZW010005984.1, on the reverse strand, counting down.
TGTGTTGATTTCAATAGTTGAATGTACAAAATCAATAGTTTCAAATATTGAAATCGAAGCGAAGAAAATATTCCGACCGATTGGTGCAAATATTTTAGAAATCAATTGTGTAATGACTTAGTTATTAAAGTACTTAAGCATATTTCGTGACGATCCTAATTTTCGTACTCGCAACTTGTACCACTGTATTGAAAAAAAAAAAATAGCCCTACATCAAAATCGTATCCAAGCATGACAAGGTGTTTTGGTGTAAATCCTTCTTCATATTTCGCTTTACTGTTCATTGCATTAGAATTTTCTCCACGGATTGGAAAATTTTGCATTAACTACTTAAACAATTAGTTCAGCATTATCCAGGTCGTTGAAATCTATGTATTCGTTTATATCTGCGTCAATTATTTTCACGGTCAATTCCGTGCACTGTATTCAAAAGAAGCACCAGATGTGTCACTTTAATTTTCGAAAAGGTTTCTTCAATGAACTCGTTGGTATGCGCGTATTTCTTTATTACTTCCCTGAAATAAAAAGTGCTCAAGGTACCAACCATAAACCTCTAGCATTAAGGATCTGAACGTGGCGAGGAACGGATGAGCCAAATATACGTAGGTACAAACTAATACAAACTCAATTAAGCATTATAAACACCAGCAATAAGGTAGGGAACACAGTTTTCAAAAGTAAGAAAAAAATACAAAAAAATAACCCAAACTTATAAATTAAAGGCATTGGAAGACATCTGAACATGAGGAAGTCTTTCTATACGATGAAATAGATACAGATTTAATGTTGAAAACTTTGCCGATCACCGAATAAAATGGCGAAAGATCTCTTCGCATTCTGATAAACCATCAGAACTGTACATAGAGGAGAATTGAAATTCAGAGCATACAAAACATCCAAAATTTTCGGACCTACGGAAGCATACAGAGATACTAGGTTCATTAGACGTAGAGAACTCTTTCGCCGACACGGTGCCAAGAAAAATTGCGTGCTATATGTAAGTCTAAAGAATAATAGAATCTAAGCAGCATCGATCCATCTTGGAAGATTGACTTATTCTACTTTTCATAGAGAAGAGTTTTCTGCCCCTCAAAATTCAGCAAAAGTTACGCAGGTTTTGTGGAAGAAAAATTTAAACAAGATATAACCCGAAAAAAGGATTATACCAAATTTTAATAAATTCTAATACCTGGTTATCATTGTTTGATCACTTAATATGTTATCATTGAAACTGAATAAACAGCCAAAAAAAACAGAATGAATAACAAATACTCGTTGAATATCATATTAAAAGCTTTTTTTTATTATTAGTGAGAACATCTTGATAACAAATCCTGTATTTTAAGCAAATTTGTTGAAAAAGGTTTAAATTATGTTAAAAATTTGACATCAAACTCTCACGCTAATATCTGAAAAAAAATATTTTTAATAAAAAGCTAAATTTCTTGTTCAAATACGCTGGTAATGTTTATAGTTTTTCATTCAATAAGTAAAGTTCGTCAAAAATTGATTGTCAAAAAAGTGATAACAAAAGTAGCCAATTATGATAACTAGATTTGTATGCGATAACAGTGGAAATAAAAACGACATCCGGGATAACAGAACTTGTTACTTATATGAAACCAGCTTGTTGTTTTCCTTTGCTAAGGAAACCTATTCGGCTCTTCTATTTGGGCAGTTTAAGAACCTCAAACCCATCGGCATTTAGAAATTCATAGCAATTTTGCAGAAAATATAGAAGTAGATTCCTGAACAACAGATGCGTGCCGCTTGTAATGCTTTCCCGATTCGGCCAGGGCAATCATTAAAGCAAAAGGATTGAATTGAACTCTATGTCTATCCTCCCTAGAATAGAAAATAAGAAGCTTATATTATATAAGTAATAAGTTCTGTTATCCCAGATATCATTTTGATTTCCGCTGTTGCAACACATACGAAGTTATCACCATCGAACAAATTTTGTTATTATATGTTATCATTTTCAACATATTTTTTTTACGAACTTTATTAGTTGAATGCAAGACTATGAATATTACCAGCATATTTGAAGAAAATATTAAGCTTTTTATCAAAATAATTTTTTTCAGATATTAGCATGAGAATTCGATTTCAACTTGATTCGTTATCAAGATGTTTGCAATGATAACAAAAGAAGCTTTTATTATGATATTTTACAATTAATTGTTTGCTATTCATTCTGTTATTTTGGCTGATTATTCAGCCTTAATGATGACATATTTTGTGATAAAAAAATGACAACCTGGTGTTAGAATTGGTTATCAATTTGGTATAGTACTTTGCTCGGGCTGTTATACTTTAATATGTTAGAAATAGAACCCAAAAAGAACCAATAAAATTTTGGACAACCAAGGATGTTCTGGAGTGGTACAAGACGAATGATGTCAATTTCGTGCCGACGGATCTTAATCCCCAAAGCTCTCCAAAGTTGCGGCCAATGAAAAAATATTGGGCTATAATGAAGCACGTACTTCGTAAGCATCCTAAAGTTGTCACTACAGAACAGAAAATGTTGAAGTCATGGTTGAAAGCGGAAAAAAATCGGTTCAAGCGTTGCACAAAATCTTATGCGTGGTATTAAGAAGAAAGTTCGGGCTTTTGGATTTGGTAAAGAAATACAGAGAAATAGAAATACCTAAACCAAGATTGTACACTGTATTGTATTCCCTGAATATTTCATGACAATCGGTTGAAAGACTTGTTTTTGAGGACGAGTTTAAAGTGATGCAATTTAACTGTGGGCACTTTTTAGATAAAAGAAATATGAAGAACTACAGAGGAGTTACCAGTCTATCTGCGGGATCGAAGCTATTCGAAATAAGCGTTAGTAATGTCATTTTTGGCTATACCAAACAATACATTTAAAAAAATTAAAATGTATTTTTGTCAAGCCGCTCTGTAACAATGAACGGTCTGGATTTCACTAGTACCTGTATCACGCAGATTGAAGCTAAAAATCACATGGATGCCGTTTATACGGACTTGAAGTCCGCTTCTGACGTCATTGATCACAGAACACTTCTGTGCAAACTAAGGAGTGTATCGAATATAAGCTATCCACATACATTTGCGTTGTACTCATGTATTTGTGATGGTTTTTTATGCTCTGAACACTGCATGGTGTGCGTTTGACTGTCAGCTTTCTTTTGTTTACTTGTTTGTGCGGTTCAAATTCTGCGTTTTCAAAATGTCGCGTATTGAAAAGGAAGTGAAAATTAAGGTTCTGGACACATGGCTAAGTGAGAAGGGTATTACTATGCGAAAATTGGCGAAGCGGTTTGGAATTCATCATGCGAGTGTTAAAACCATCATTAATAAGTTTGGGGAACACTATTCTTTGGATGAGCTACCAGGAAGAGGCAGAAAACCCGGTTCTTCCAACCCGAAACTGGAGCAGAAAGTGGTATCTCTAATCATGAAGAGCAAATCAATGTCAATGCGTGGATTGGCCAAAAAAGCAGGAACGAGTGTCGGAATGATCCAGCGTATCAAGAGGCGAAACCACCTGAAGACCTACAAGAAGCAGAAAATCTCGAAACAAAGTGCAGAACAGAAGAAGCGAGCAGCAACAAGGGCCCGGAAATTGTATTCGCGTCTTTTGCAGCGTCCGGATGCATGCGTTTTGATGGACGATGAGACCTATGTAAAGAAGGACTCAAAAACCCTTCGAGGTCCACAATACTTTACTGCCGTCGTTGGGGAGGATGTGAGCGATGCGGACAGGTCGATTCAAGTGGAGAAATTCGGTCGAAAGGTACTGGTATGGCAAGCAATATGTTCCTGTGGTTTGAAGTCAACCATTTTTTACACTACCGGAACTATAAATGCGGAAATCTATCGATCTGAGTGTCTCCAGAAGAGATTGTTGCCTTTATATAAGAAGCATAGTACACCTCCACTGTTTTGGCCGGATTTAGCGTCGGCTCACTATGCCAAAACCACTCTCAATTGGCTTGCGGAAAAGGGTATAGATTTCGTTGAGAAAAATATCAATCCACCAAATTGCCCTCAGCTTCGACCCATTGAACGTTACTGGGCAATCGTGAAGATGATCTTCAAGAAGACTGGTAAAGCAGCTGGGAACATGCAGGAGTTCAAAAAAATTTGGGCTCAAGCGTCCAAAAAAAGCGATGCAACACTTGTCCGGAACTTGATGAAGAGCATTCGATCCAAAGTTCGAAAATTCGTGAAGGAATAACTTAAATTTCATCCGGTCTTCATTATGTTCAAGTTTAACCTCGTACAATAAAGGATCAATTTTTTGTATGAATAAAATATCGGTTTTCAACATAATTTGAAAGAAAGTTTGTGGATAGCTTATTTTCGATACACTCCTTATCCCGTCTAGGTGCATCAGAACGACTTGGGGTATAGCTGGAAAGCTACTTGACCGGTCGTGTTCTGAGCGTAAAGCTTGATTCAACTGTTTCCAGTACGTTTAGTAATAATTCAGGCGTCCCTCAAGGCAAAACACTGAGGCCCTAGCTATTCGCGCTGTTCTTCAATGGTGCTGCTTTGATGCTAGGATCAAACTACGTACTCTTATACGCAGAAGATTTGAAAATGTACCTGTTGGCGAAGTCTAGTAAGTCTAAGGACTGCTACCGGCGTCAGGAGCTTCTAGACATGTTTTCCACCTGCTGTAAAATGAATAAACTCGTGATAAACATTTACTAAATGTGTTGCTATCACGTTGCACCGATCAATGCGTCCCATCACTGTTAACTACCAAATTGATGGGAATGTCCTTGAGCGCGTTGATCATGTCAGAGATTTGGGTGTAACACTGGACGAAAAATTTACATTTAATCATCACATAAGCAGCATCATCAACTAAGCTTCACGACCATTGGAATTTATCACTAAAATCTCCCGTGATTTAACCGATCCTCACTGCCTCAAAGCACTCTACAGTGCACTTGTTCGACCGGTTCTTGAAAATGGACTGCGCCATTAGGCTGATGCAAAATTTGAAATATTTGCTCCCCTAAGCTTAACCGACGCCAATTTGGGTCCTGATAGTCCCCAAAAATTTTTAACACATTTGGTTTTAATTTGGCTTTGCACACGCTATTCAAAGTTTGTATGGGAATTAGTATGAAGAATCTCAAACTTACATTTCCAGATCCCTAACATCTTGATATTATGTCCTTAAACCAAATCTTATATACATTCATATAGTGTAAGTTGTCAACTATCAAAATGCCGAAGATACCTGACGTGTAAATTTTATACAAAAATAGTTATTCAATAAAACATAAAATACACACTTTAGTTATGATGTTTTATTCTTATTTTTGTTTTCTTATTATTTATATGTTTTTTATATTTTATATTCATATATTTTATGTATTTTATTTTATTTATATTATTATATATATTATATATATTTTATATTTATATATATTATATACATTACAAATTTTTACTTCTTATTATCATATTTAATGAATAACTATTTTTGTATAAAATGTACATGTCAGGTATCTTCGGCATTTTGATAGTTGACAACTTACACTATATGAATGTATATAAGATTTGGTTTAAGGACATAATATCACGATGTTAGGGTTCCGGAAATGTAAGTTTGAGATTCTTCATACTAATTTCCATACAAACTTTCAACAGCGTGTGCAAAGCCAAATTAAATCCAAATGTGTTAAAAAAAATTTGGGACTATCAGGACCCAAATTGGCGTCGATTAAGCTTAGGGGAGCAAATATTTCGAATTTTGCATCAGCCTACTGCGCCATGTCATGTGGCCTCAGCATTGAACGTGTTCGACGTAGATTCCTACGCATTGCGCTCAGAAGCCTACCCTGGCGTCATCCTCAAGATCTCCCTCCGTATCCCGAATTGATGCTGGCTTCAAGGACTCGACACGCTGCACCGAAATATTCAACAAGCTACCTTTATTGCAAAGACAGTTAACGTGGAAATCGACGCACCTGCACTTCTGTCTTGCATTGAACATCGAGTGGGAAGACAATTTAGATCTTCATCTCTACAGCCGACCAGATTCCATCGGTCTTCTTGCGGTTTTAATGAGTGACAACCTCTTCGACTATGGAGAATCTTCTAGATCTATTAAAAATAGATTAACTGCGTAAAGACTTCTACAATCTAGGATACACAGAAAATAATAATTAATTTTAACAGGTGCGTAAAATTTCGCCTAGTTTAATTCCAAGCCAAAGGAAGCGTTAACAACGAAATTGTTTGCAATCTTGTAGGCGCCATACAACAATGTTTGCAATATTTGAAACAACAGGCTAGATTCAGGCGTTATCTGGCTTAAATTTATATGAAATATCCCATTATGTTCTGCCAAATCTAGCATTCCCTTTATGTGCATTAGAAAACGCAGAAAATTAAATGTTTCTTTTTATCTGTGCACAATAATTTTAATACATTCATGTAGCCAGCGATCAGATGAATTACACTAAGGTTTTTTTTTGCACGGTTTTTTTACACGGTTTGTTTTCGGCGATAACTCCAGAACGGAACAACTTATCGACCTAATTCGAATCACATTTTACGTTTTGGGCAAAGAGTAATCATATGGCAGTTTTTTCAAAAAAATATCACAATTTTTGGTGTGAGTACTCAAAATTTTAGAAACTGTATTTTGACCATTGCATGGAAAGGTAACGCATACAAACAAAATCAGAGCAATATAAAATGTTTAAGCATGTGAATTTATCAACTCTAATTAGTCTTTTTTTACACGGTTCCATACTAAAAGTGGAACGTATCCCCCGTGCAAAAAAACCTTTGTGTATACAAAATAAAACAAAATAAAATTAGAAAAATACCTGACAGAGGTGATATTTTGCTTAAATTTACATTAAAGTCCGCATGAATGTATGTCCAATCAAGAGTTCAAATAATGTACACTACATATCGCAGAAAATAACATGACTATTTTTAACTGAGCTATTAAACATTTTTAAACAACATTGCAACTACTATCGAGATACGGTGTTACTTGTTTATGAAAAGAGTTTGTCAAAACCAGTGTTCATAGATAGGGACGGACATCCATCAGATATGCACGGTTCAGTTAAAACCTAATTCGTCTTAAAAATATATCTGTTTAAGCGTGATCACACAAAAACAAAAATGAAAGTTGAGGAACAGATTATTCCAGTCTAAAATTAAAGCTCACCGACCATTACGACCGGTAAGCATTGTTTTCCACACCTAATTTCGCCTGCATTAATAATCATAGCGATTCATCATCCGAACCGTAGTCTAAGATTTACACCCGAAGAGAAACACCTCATCAAGAGGCGTCGTGGTCGCCGTCGTCGTCGTCGTCGTCGTCGCCGCAGTGGCACATGGCCCCTGACCACTTTCCTTCATTTACTCCCTAATTCCCATAACGCTACCGCTACCTTCCAAACCAGGCATTAGTGCAGTTACTTCCATTCCGCATCACCAACCGCTACACGGCAATCCAGTGCTTCCAATGCTGGCTGCTGTTGTTGGTGGTAAAAGCTTATGATTAAAAGATCTGCCCAAATTATAGGCATCTCGCATTCCCTCTCCCGCTCCCTCCGTCTCGCTTCGATTCGATTCGATTTGGTATGAGTTTAAAGCTTCTTTCCGTGTTTCCGTCCCACCTTGGTGCAGTTTGTTTTGATTGACTCAAGGCAACACACGTCTTCCATACATGCATTCACAAACTTCCAACACACTTGGCCCGGGGTTCCCGGACCAAAAGTTTGGCCACCAAGCCAAAGAAATCGTCTCGTAATGAAAATTACACAGCAATGAACGACGCACAAGGTTATATTCGACGCTCTGGCTGGTTGGCTGGTTGGCTGGCTGGCTGACCTACCAACGATTATTATACTTCGATGCATAATGATGCGTGAAGGAAGAGCCAAGAGCATGAATTCGGAAGGACAGACGGGCGGACGGACGCGAGGACCGTTACGAAGCGAATTAAAACGAAGAAGCGAACATCATCGCTCTTATTGGTTTTGCGAATATTATTGAAAGATGGCGCAGTAATTAGTTGGTGTAATTTCATGTTTGTTTTTGAATACATTTACGTCAATTTTCGTACATAAAACCAGTGAGTGTTTTGTGCAATTGAACGTTTACCTCAATTATGGGTTCATCGAGGGTCATTTGCTGTGTTTTGCCCACCAATTATTGGTACTGCGCAATCAACTTTGCTCGAAAGGGATGTTCTGTGAGGTCCTGCTGCGAACAATCAAGCAGCTCATCTCGTCAAGTGCCTCAAAAATTAAGTTCCACGCGCGAAGAGCAATAAAACCGCTCAATGCACATAAACCATCTTCACCAATGGTAGAAAGTGAAAGAGGCTCCTCTGCAGATGCTATAAAAACAGATAAAGAGTTGATGAGCTGCCACGTTTTTCCCCGAGGCTCGTTTTGCACACCCGCGTATAATTGTATTACCGTGTAAGCTGGTGATTACGCGAAATGTAAGCAGATTTCATGCACTAAAAGCTAGATGTCGATCAGGCGGATGGTAAACAATTGCTGTTTGTTAGTTTGAGAGATTCAGCCCGCGTCGGGAGTTAAGCGATTCGAAAGATAAGTGTTCCTTTGTTAATGGGGTGTGTGTGTTTTTAATGGAAGTTTTTGCCTAACCAAATGTTTGATTGAATAATAATATTAAACGGCAAACGATCAACTGTTAAGTTGGAGTGATGAGTATTACTGTTTTGCATAAATAGATCAACACATTAACTATCAACAATCAATTATTAGATAGAACAGTTCTATGATAACGGTTAGTGCACTGAGAATTCCATGGCGATAAAAATTATCGATGTCCTGGACATGTTTTCATAACCCTACGTTTATGTTAGATTAAATTTGTATTGAATAAATTCGATACGTATGATACTAAAAAGGCTGTGCTAAATGGAAGACGAGAAACGAAGATTAATCCTACTGACTCACATATAAAAATTGCAGTTTCCACCGTGAACGATTTTCTGACGCGGTTTCGTGAAAGCAAAACTGCGGCCCAGAAGGTTCCAAGGAACAGTCGTGCTGGAATTTTGAATCGACAGTAGAACTAGAATATAATGCCATCGATCAAGGAAAATCTAGGACTTTCAATTATCTCCAAATTAGTTGACCACCACGGCTTAAACCACTGCCCCAGTACCGTAGCAGCACACTTGTTTTCATTCGGTTGAGATAACATAAATGTGACTTGTTGTAGTCATAATCAAGTTGCAACAACTAGTTAGGACCGTAGTGTGCTACTGGGGTAACTACATGTTAAGGTATAGCTGTTTTAATTTGGCAACACTAACAAGAAGTAAATAGATGGGCTGTTCCCCCAGGTAACCAATAAACAGTTCCAAGGCGGCTTCATGGCAGCCTATCAAGCAATTAAGTCGCCTTAAATGCAACATAAATGCCGCTTTTGGCCCAATATACGGCTACTTAACTGCAATGCTATGATAATGCTTCATTAATGCTATTTTGCATTCGAAGTGCTTATAACACACTACAAGCATTTAAATAGCATTTGAAATCTAGCTTTACAACAGATAGCACGGCGCGGATCTGGCAGGAAGCCGTAAGCGGTCGTGACACGGGGGAACAGGGACGACCCTGGGGTATCCACGCCCCCATACGTTCTGACCCGATCCTAGTTTTCTCGATCGGAGGAAGGATCATACGCCGCGAGGTAAGTGGTCGGGCAGGAAGATCGCTGACGACCTGGCCTCCGACGGACGTCCCGAACTCTGCTTGGATTCCGGAGCATCTCGATCGAACCAGCGTTAGGTCGGCGGAGCTTACCAATTGTTAAACATACTGGGTGCGTAATGCACAATAGCTGCCGGCCCTGCAGTAATGCCGGTGATAGTTCCGGAGACGGGCTAGGCTCGAGGCACGGGTGAGTTTTTAGTGGGTGGGTCGAGTTGGCGCCCTGATCCCCAAACCCTGAGTTCTTCAGAAGTCTGTTTGCTGATTTTGGATCCCGTCTTTAAATTAAAAAACGTGACCCCCAAAGAGTGGAAAACGCCTGAATCAGGGTCCACAGGGAAATAGATCCGAAAAAAGAATAAGAAACCTAGCCCAGTGAAAGCGGAATCGCAGTGAGGACCTCATCGTGAAGGCCGACGAATCTAAGTACTCCGAGGTCCTAAAAGCGATGTTCGGCGACGCAAACCTCGCGGACCGGCGCCGACGCGCGGAGCATCCGCCGTACCCGCACTGGTGGAATAATCCTGGAGCTAAAAACGGACATGAAGGAAACAGCCCACCCTATTAAAAAACTGGCCTAACAAGCCTTAGGAGCGGGAGTGGAGGTGCGTACCCTAGCCAAACAAGTGATTATCCAGTGATAAAACCTGGACGAGATCATGGAGGCTAGCGAAATCTCCACGGCCATCAATGCCCACTGTGGGGTCGAGGTAGCTACTGCAGCCATGCGAATCCGGAAGAGCCGCTTGGGACGCAAGTGGCCACGATACGGCTGACAGCAGCTGCAGCTGCCTCGCCCCTGAAATTGGCTAAACTCAAAGTGCGGTGGTCCGTTTTCCTACTGAGTGTGCACCAGCCGCCAAAGGCATGTTTCAAGTGCTTCGAGAGCGGACATATGCCGTGGGAATGAAGGGTGCAGACAGAAGCGACCTGTGCGAAAGGTGCGGGAGGAGAAGTGCTTCAAGCGATCGGGACCGTAAAGAGCCCCCAATGGCGACAGAATATGACGGGACGTCCTAAGGCTTACACGGCAGTAAACCACGACGTTAATCACAGTGCAGGTAACCCAATTAAACCTGAACAACTGTGAGGCAGCTCAGCAACAGATGTGTGAGGCAATTTGCGAGTCGGCAACGGATATCACCATAATATTTGACCCATACCGTATTACGGCCGGCAACGGCAATTGGGTCCAATACGGCGGCATTATGGACGTCGGGCAAGTTACCGGTTAAGGAGGTTATGTTTACCTCAAACAAGCCCAGGATCCGTGCGGCGATCAACTAGTAGCGCGTGTGTGATGCAACCATGCCAAGCAAGGTCAACCCCAGAGGGGTCGCCTGTGTAATGGTGAACAGAGCCGATCGCCGACCTCCGTGGAACTTACCTACGCGCAAGAAGGAGGACATAAAAACACGCCGGCCTGGACCTCACCATCCCGTCACCAAGACGGCAGAGGTGGCAATCCACCGTAAGAGGCTGGGTAGCTCTGATACTGTGCAGTAGTCATCCAGATGTGCAAAATGCGTTCAGTAGCGCCAGTTGAGGAGGCTATTTCCAACTCGCTCCAACGTTTCCGGATTCCTGGTAGCTGTACAGGATTCTGGGAAACTATTTTCCAGAATCGCGTACTGGTATACGACACTGAGGCGGGTTAGGAACGTGTTCAAGTCACCGCAGTATTCCTCAAGGTTCAATCCTGGGCCCGGTGCTCTGGAATACCATGTATGACAAAGTGTTGAAATTGAAGTTCCCTAAGGGGATAAAGATTGTCGCTTCGCGGACGACATCATCCTCCGAGAGTCTATGGAGAGTCCGTATAAAGGTGAAGGTCACATATACCCATCGACAAAGTCGATGCGCCCCTGAAAACTATAGCGTTAGTCCTTTACAAAACGGAAGTTACTATGGTCAGTAACAGAAAATTGGAGCAAAGGTGCGACGATTAGTGCAGGTAACTGCACCCTCAATTCAAAGCGTTCCCTGAGGTACTTGGGTTTAATGTTGTTTCTAGTTGCCTCTTGGAAGGAGGGAAGACCAAGGCTAGAGGCCCCGTAGGATTTTTATTGGGTAGTGGATTGGTAATCTCAACCTTCCACCCAAAGTTCTTCAGGAGTTCCGTTAAAAAACACCGCCAGTGTTTTTCTTTTGCATATCGTTTCGTTCGTGTGATCACTTGAAGATGTGATGGGGAATCATTGCCCTGATATTCCTGAATGAAGCACGTTGTAAACGTTTCTGTATGCTTCTACAACCAACATGATGGAATTGAATAAATGAGCGAAAACTCAACGGGTATGATCTCTTATATGCATCCGTCGAACCATTCAGAACGGCCGTAGCGAGAATATCACCATGAAAATCTCACACACGCATAGCGTGTTACCAATCACTAATCCTTTTTCCTTTCTGTTCTCTTCCTATCCTATGACCGCGAGCAACATCATATGGTCATCCTAAAGTCAACTCTTCAAAAGCAAAACATCGAGACAACACAAAGCAATAAGTAAAGAACGGTATAAACTATAACCAATTTTACTTTCAGCGCAATTTTTCTAACACAAGGTAAGCAATCAAATGCCCACTACAAAATATACCTAATATCAACGGCCCAATATATAACGGAGAAAGGAACGGACCATCAGGGCACCCAAGTAATACGATTTGGATAGTGAAGCATGGGACTGCCTCCTCTATTGTTGACATTTCCGCGGAATGAAGGCGGGCTCTTCGACCCCATCTATTGGGTTTATTCTGTCAATCGAGGGCTCAATTCTAATGCTGTGAGTGCGAACTTGCTATTGGAAGGAGATTCTCTTCCCTATATTCACGGGTTTTGTGTAAGTGTATCTGCTTACAGGCCCACCCAAACGTTTTTGTCCTTATATACAGGAGCTTGATGATCACAAACAACAATAGAATCCTGATCAAATTGTTTTTCATATTATTCCACTGCTATGGAAAGTTACCTTGCTACAATAGATGGTAATATCTTATCATCATCATCAATACTTTTAAAGTTTAATTTGTCATTTAATTGCATAATTATTGTTGGAAGAAATGAACGAAGAAGAAACAAATGCAAACTAATCATTTCAAAATAAAAATCGTCAAGCTCATACCTCATTTGCAAGCTTTGAAAAAGTACGACCCTCGATCAGGAATTGTTCCATTGTGTAACGAAGAGTAAGTGATCAACACAGGCAAGAACCAGTGGTGCCAGATGTCAAAAACTCTATGTGATTTATCCATATAAATTAGACATTATTTGAAAATATTAGTCTTTTCAAAGGTACTTCACATAATATTAGATCAAGTCCACGAGATTAAGTCTCCTTTAGATTTACTCCCAGCCATTCTGCTACACGCGTGGCATTCTACAATTTGCTGGATAATATACGAAAAAGATAAAATGGCAATACTGTTACCTTGGTATATGTAGTTCTGGAGGAAGAAAGTGTACATACCTGAAATAGAAGAACAATAAGAAAGATTATTGTAAATAAGAACATTGAATTTTCGATTAAAGGAATTCAAGAAAGTTATCAAACTCGAGTTTGAGTTAGAACAATGTAGATCAGTTAGGCTATAAAAATAGTTCTATAGGAATACATAAATCCTGAAATAAAAAGCAGAAACTTTTATTTTCAGCTCCAATTGAATATCTCAATTGTGGTATTCGAAAGTTTTTAAATTATGTGAAACTGGTGATTTTTTTTTAATACATGTATTTTTTTTAAATTGAAATTAGGTTAGAAATTGTTTTTGCCATTTGATTCCCAATTACCTTTGTTTAGTTCTCGTCAAGAAAGCGAGGCACTTGGAATTAAATGCGCAAGAACACTAATTGGTTCGTTCGATCTCTAGTTTCTTAATAGCGCTGTCAGTTGGTCGTCTTTTGGTCATTTTATTAGATGCAGATCATTCCGTGATAGCGGCGGCTACCGCAAGCTCCATCCAGCATGACCACCAGCGCTAGAGAGTTGCCGTCTTGGGCAAAGTTTCTCGGTATGTCATTTGTTATTCTGCGGTGGAGATTGTTATATTAGTTCCAGATCATGCTTCGCTAGTGATGGAGCTGCCGTGTGTCCACCTTTTCCAAATGCAACTCTTAGAGAGCATGTCGTCTTCGACAAGTGCGCTTTTTATCAGAATGCCGAATACGTCACCAAAGATGATTTAGTCCCAGATCTTGCCGCAAAAGATGGTGATTTGGCAGGAATAGGCTGCAGCACACCTCTGGCGGTACGATCTTTGGAACCACTGCATTATGCCAAATGTCTTCATTTTAGATTTTTAACACTTTGCTGAAAAACGGCAACTCTCTAGAGCTCTCATTTGGCCAAGATAGATTGCAGCGCCATCTTCTGTAGCACGGTTTGAAATTAATTTGGTAATATTACAAGACGATTGTAACGCAGTGCGAAACTTTGTTAAGACGCCAATCGCTACAATGTTTGAATTTTTAACACAGCCAAAATAAAACATCCTTTCCTTTGTAGCAGATTCCTCGAAGACAATGCTACCGGAACCATTTTTTTTTAGTCCAAGGCATTTTTGAGATTAGAACTTTTCAATCGCTGCATGAACATTAACTCTAAGTTAAAATTTCGAAATACAACGAAGATTGAAATCCAGGTCAATATTGACCCTATTGTCTTATAAACCACTTTATTTTGTACAACCACCTTAAACTGTGTTCTAAAAATATTTTTTCCGCAAAAATGAAGATTTCTGTAGAATAATCAATGTCAGAGCCCGATTAGTTTAATAATAATAAAGATAGCGTACATTGGAGTTGCGCCATGAGTCAGAATTAACCCCAATATATAAGAAGGTTAAGGGTATCCAGTAATAGTGAAGTGAACAGATATGAACAAGCTGAATGGAAATAGAAGCTGAAGAACAGAAAAAAAGTGAAGCGTGATGACGAACAAGTAAACGCAAAAATTGTAGAGGTGGAAAAAAGATAAAAATGCAGTTAAAAATGAATAAGATAAAAGAAAACGTCATTGGTTAAGTAGAATAAAAAAGCGAGAGAGAAGAAGTGAAAGAAGAGGAGCGGGCGAAGAAAAGCGGATTAAAATAACCGAAAGAAGTGAACCGGAAGAAGGGGAGCGGAAGAAGAGAATAAAAAAAGACGAGAAAAGGAAGCAAGCAAGCGGAAGAAGAGAAGCGGTGAACAGAAACGGAACGATAAAAGCGAGAGCGACAAACTAAATATAAGAAGTGGGATAAGAGAAGCGGACGAAAAAAATAGGAAGAGAAAGAAAGGAAATAGATAAACGGAAGCAGAAAAGCAAAAAATGAGAATCGAAAGAACACTGACAAGAATGGCGAAACCAAGAAAACTCACTAATATAAGCTAGAGAAGGAACGCTGAAAAAGAAAAGAGAAACTGAAGCAATGGAAGAAGAAAAGCTGAGCGAGACAAATGTAAATACAAGTAAATTAAATGAGAAATGTGAAAGAATTAGTGGAGCAAAAATTAACCGACGCGAATGCTGTCGGTCTGACCCTCGAACTCGGAAACAACTAAATGGGTCGCCGTGAAAATTTGTATGCAGGGGTTTTCTTAGGCCGGAAAAGGTCCTTATAGAGTATTTGAGAACCCTCCCACTTCGGAAAGTGAGGCTCCCATACAAATGAGACACATATTTCTCGATGAGTTTAACTTGAGAACTAATCAAGCAAATGGATCCACATTTGGCATGTTGAGGTTTTTGAAGGAGAGAAATGTTTTTATGGTGGATTGAGACCCCTCCGGCCTCTGCAAGGGAGGGGAAGGGCTGAAATACATGTGAAACATAATTTTCTGCATAACTCGGAGAACTTATTAAGCAAATGGAACACAAATTTGGCATGTGGGAGGTTTTGAGGGAAATGATTGTAAGGTGGTTTGAGACTCTTTCCCCCCTTTGTACTGTGGGAGGGCTCAAATGATACACAAATTTCAACCAAATATGAGAATTATACAGGTAGCTAAAAAACAAAATGTGTATTTCTCGGGTAAGAAGTATGTTCTGGTAGAATGTTAAGCCCCTTCTCAGTCAAGAAAAAACTTATCCCTGAAACACAACCAGTTCCATTATATTTTCATTCATGAATCTCGATGCAAGCGTAGCAGCGCTCATACCAGATTCAGCTAGTAATCAAAATAAAATAAAGAATTAAAAAATCGACCGCAGCGTAGTTATGAAAGGTATACCCTACTTTCCTGAAATATTTCCACACATAAAAAAATAATTAATTTCACAATCGCGTAAAATTTCCCTTCGTTTAATTCCATGCCAAGGGAGGCGTAAACAACGAAATTGTTTGCAATCTTTGATGCGTCATGCAATAATGTTGGCAATCTTGCATACAACAGGCTAGATTCAGGCGTTATATGGATCCAATTTACATAAAATGTCAAATTATTTTCTACTAAATCTAGCCTTCCCTATGTGTACATTAGATAGCGCAGAAAATTCAATGTTTTTTTTTATCTCTGCACAAAATAACCTCAATAATCAAAAAATACATTTTTTGCTGATGAAAAACAAATTAATTCAATTGATCAGAGTAACAGAATTTGTTGATATGTAGCTACTTAGGGCAACCCACACTTCATCCCTCTTAAACTACACGATTTGAAAGAAACGTGTAATTTTCTGCATTATATAATGCACAAATTGGAATAGTAGATTTCGCATATTTTCATGACACATTTAATGAAAATTGAGGCCAGATGTCGGCGTAATCAGATCTGTTGTATGGAAGATTGCAAACAATTTCGTTTTTTATACTTCTTTTGACAAGGAATTGAACAAGGGAAACTTTTACGCGCCTGAAGAAATTTTTTTTTTGTATCGAATTCAAACAAACACGGAAAAGATTCTATAATTGTTAATTCAATAATTATCCTGCATTCTATACGTATCATTTGATTTGAGAACATGAAATAAATTATTGATAAATTATTAAAAACCTACCATCTGCTTGAGTCCAAATTCGTTCTACATGTTTGATTTTGCTAATACATGACAACGCCATTGTATTCTTTTTGTGCCGTCGGTAAAACAGTAGAGGTTCGCTCGGAACGCTTCTTTTTAATAAATAATGGGCTAAGTTATTCACAAATAAGCTAGAAGGCTTCCTATTGTAGCCCATGACATAATTCTCATGTTAATTTTTAGATGATAGATTCAAAAAATTGTTATTGGATTGCTAACTCATTTCAGAAGACTGAAACTTTTAAATCCTCTTCTTACCGGTGCCAAACTACTTCATCTTAAATGAGTAAATTTATCATAAAAAAATTAACAACAACTAAAAACAGATAAATTTAATTAAAATTTATTTTGCAATTTGCAAGATAACCCATTCATCTAGCAATCTCCCGAAATCACGTTGATCGTAAAAGTACTCGTGAAGTAATCGCGCACCAACCACGCGATGTTGATGTTCAGTCAATACCATGTAGATACAAAGCAAAACAAAACCGAAAAAAACACATTAACCGCATATCAACACTCCCAGCTACAGCAGATTTATTACATGATAAGAAGTACACATCGAGCGCCGTTTCAAAAGCCCTTTCATTTTAATCGAAAACTCCAAGTCAGCTGAGGGGCTGAGGGCTGGCATGCATGTTGTTTTGTTACGATCAACGGCGATGGCCGACGGACCGAAAATTGCGCGAGAGCATGTACCCGTGTTGTTTGCAACAAAGCAGCAGCAACCAACTAGACCAGAAAATGTTGCTGCTTCGTGTCGATTCCTCAGCAGAAGGCATCGATTTCGCATCTCGATCTCTGGGAGCCCCCGCCTGGGTCTGAGATTAAGTCATAAGCCTCGATTTCCCATGGGCGGGCGGGTGCTTGTCGAGATCATGCTCCGAACAGCCTGAATGCGTTGGTACGGTGGAAATTGTGGATAGCAAACCAGGTATGTGCCATACGGTTCCTACTAGTGCTCAAAGATTCGATTAAACAGGCCGGAAAAGTTGCACACACTCATCGAACACGAGTTGGCCTGTTTCACCTCAGTGGCTCCCAGTTTCGTACCATAATTCATCAGTTGGTTCTTCTGGTCGAGGCTGAAGAGCGAAACGGTTATTCAAAACTGGGTCAGAAGTAGTGCGAGGAGGTCTTGTTTCACCTATATGTGCCCCGAGATGAAGTTTTGAACAACAACGCTTGCACAGGGAAATACGCGATCAAACAGCTGTTCGCTATCCGCTAAGTCATTGTGTGTCAGTGGATGCGTGATTTAAATGGATTGGAAGAGTGCAAAGAAGCAGTATTTAGAGTGTCAATTATTGAAAATTGGTACCAATTTACGCCAATTCAATCGTGCCTTGCCAATTTTCCTTCAGTCGAAAAACAACAATACAAAAATTTGACCGGCATCTTCTTCAGATGAATGACTATAACCATCCATTCATGTGCACTGCACCACTCTGGAATGCGATGAATATGTGTGTTTTCGCGGAGGGTAGAGGGAACAGGAAGGGTGTAGAAAAAGGTTGATGTCTTCATTGCTTCTTCACAACCAAGATTGCAAGTGCGCTGCTTGTAATACCACCCAAGGAGCGAGTTTTCCCGAGAAAGCGGCATGTTGGCATGAAAGCAACCTTACTCTGCATCCACGGAGCAGCGGCGCGGCTGGCGGTTCTTCCTTGTGCCTAAGCCGCCATCGAGCCGAAACCGGTTCCCATTCATCTTCTGCTTTTTGCATAATGCGATTGGTAGCATTTTTTTTGTTTGTTTCTGCAGATGTATAATTTTGGCACACGTGGTGTGGCGGTAGCTCTTTGTTTTTTTATAGAATCAACTTGGGTATTGCTTAGCATGAAAATTTATTAGGTTTTTCCTGTGGAACAGTTTGAATCTAACTGAATGTCAGCTACAGCCTCACCAAATTTAGACTAAGGTTTTGCCAAATCTAAACTGGCATAACTTTTCCATAGGATCATCTTCCATAGGATCAATCTTTCGCGATTCTAACTTAAATTTTCAGGAATATTGCCTGAAATAATACTGACCTCACACAACGTGGTTTCTCACTGATTCTTTAGAACTCTAGCTTCGTAACCAAGATTTTTAATTGGATGGG
>JASCZW010005983.1:125000-219090 GCA_034211315.2 Aedes japonicus | reverse complement strand
ATGCATAATAACTACGAAAAAAATATTTAAAATTATTTTACAATACTTGAGAATTCCTTGGATGATAAACTCTTTCCTACTCGAATTGTTAGGCCGTCCTGAAAGGGCGGATTTTATATGGTGCACATTTGAATTTAAAGCCTTCTTGGTCTTTTGCAGAAGCAAATTATTGCATCCGTTGCATCGTATCAAAATTGGCTAAGATCAGGATCAACACAAGCACCTTATTTTGCTCCTCATGGTCACAGGTTTGGTCAACCGATTGCTCATCACAAAACTAATGGCTGCCTAGCAACGGTTGCCTAGAAAATACAGTTATCAGCTACCTGATCAATGGTTGCACGCCAGTGAACCCTCCAGGGTATTAGCCACCGCAAGCTGTCAATCCAATATTTGATCCCCGCCACTCCGCACAGCTTGAATAATACCGAACGAATGATTTAGTTTGCGAAGGTGTATCCCTTTTTATCGTTCACTGCAACATAGTTTATTGCTACATTGAAATCTTCATTGCAACATTGAAATGGAAATCACTGAAATACTATGCATGTAGTAAATTTAGCCTTCAAAACTATATTTTAAAACATCACCTTTATTTGCGTTACTTTCAATAGTTTACAATTGTAGAAAGATATTTTTTTATAGTTGACTCAATACGCGGAATTTTGCAGCCGATTGATTTAAACATATTGAAAATCTTTCGAAGAATAATTCAGTTATGAGCGTTTAATTTGTATTTCCTATCGGACGTTAATTTAGGATTTTCAAATGACACTAACCTTGCCGTAAGTCTACGTCAAAAAAAATCGTTAGCTCTCTCGTAGTGACTGTCTAATATGCACTTTCAAATCTGAAAGCCACGAATCACACCTAAACAATATGTTCAGATTAGAACAAAAAAATGACGTTTCGATCGAATATACTTTGTACGGAAGGTGGTCTAGCATTTCCTAATCGTCTACTTCGCTTCTTGAATATGATGCAAAAGATAAGTCAAATGTAGGTGAAATAGAAGTAGAGACAGATTATCTTTTACAATTTTGACATGTTTAAAAAGTCACTAAATGTAGAGCCCAAAACTCACTAGAAAACACAGCACATCTTGAACTCATGGATATCGATAGTTAAGGAACTGCATATTTTTTATAACAATGCTGAGATGTGATTCCATATATTGGTTTACACTGCGCTCTGTTTGCTGACATTTAAATATGTATTCGATGCCAGATGCACACAAATGTCTTGTCCACGCACGTGCTTTTATCAGCCAGTACGAAAATTAAACCGTTCTCGCAAACCTCGATAGCCGGATGCACACTAATTTTATAAATTCTTTCTATAAAGTCTTTATAAATTACACCAGAGATGCATCATAGAAGCGACACAAGCTAACGCCAAGATATAAATAATGCAAACCCAGTATCACTATCCCACCAACAAGCTTTAGTAATTATGCAGGAAGCAAATAGAGGTGATAAAACAAATCCCAAACCCTCTATTGGTGGCACGCCGCAGATATCCCACCTACTAGACGTAAGCGAATTATCCGTAACATCTTGTTCAACCAGCATCGTTAACTCAATGAGCAAACCCGTCAGCTGCTCATGCGGTACTCACTCACCATGCGAGTTGGTTCCTCGCCACTCAATAATAGTTCGTTTCATAGCATGAAGAGATGAAAGCGCAATGGCAAAAATACACACATTCACTCTCCTGCGGAAACGGTAGGGGGATGATGAACAGCAGCATTATTTGTGTTCTCTCCTCTCGCGAGCAGAGAACTCTCGCCTGCAAATCGTGAAAACGCTCATGATTCAACAACACTGCCGTTAAATTGGATTACCGAACTGTTCAGCTGTTGAAAGTTCGGTAAAAAATTACCGAATACTGTAAAATTTTCTAAGTGCGTATATGCATAGTGTAAAATGTTTGTATCGTATGGAAAATCAAACAAAACAACCAAAGAAAATTTTATGAGAGTTCAAAAAAGCTGAACAAAAGTTCTTTAAAGCCACCACAACTTTTTTAATATTCTTAATGATGTTGAAGAAATATTTCATCATGAATTTTAATTAACAAGGAGAGAATCTATTATTCTTGAAAAAAAAAAAACTCGCGTAGCTCAGCAAAGTTTACTTTGTCTTTCTAAATTACCCTTATGTTCTGTGCAGCACTTAAACAGCAGTTATTCAATTATCAGCTGAACTCCATTGCTGCAAACATGCTTGTTAAGCATACACAATTGGCAGTGTCCAACAGCGACAGCTGAATAACTTTTCCAAATTTGTATGAATAATGCCTGAACAAAAGCTGTCATTGAAAGTAGTTCAGAGATTATTCAACGCGTTGCTGAATTAAATCGCCATATTGATGTTTACACGCAAAGAAATCACTCTGCTTTGAATCAACCAAATATTTTGTTGGTATTCCAAACAGAGTTTCAATCTGTTTAAATTCATAAAGAAGTTCCAAATCAATTCAAAATTTCATTCAAATAAAACCAATGAAATTATTACTAATCACCGCTGTGTGATTCAGAACAATCACATTTATCTTCAAACTCAAATGATTAATTTATTGCTTGAACAAAGTATTTTGTCACCCTGAGAAATCACTCTGCTTTGAACCAACAAAATATTTTGTTGGTATTCAATGCAAGCTTTCTGTTTGTTTCAATTCATAAAAAAGTTCCAAATCAATTCAAAATACCATTCAAATCAAACCAATATAATTTTTAAATCTAATCACTGCTGTGGGATATTAATTTAAATAAAATTTTATTTATAACAACCGTATACATCGATTAACTCAAATGTTTAATTTATTGTTTAAACAAAATATTTGTTCACGCTAAGAAATCACTCTGTTTTGAATCAACAAAATGATTTGTTGCTTCTCAATACAAGGTTTGGATTTGTTTCAAATCATTAAAAAGGTCTAAATCAAATCAAAATTTGATTCAAATCAAACCAATCAAATTATTTAAAGTAATCGCCGCTGTGTGATATTAATTTAAATAATGTTTGATTTATAACAATCACATTTGTTTTAAACTTCGTTTTAAACTTGAATGGTTATACATTAATTGTTATGTTATGTATTCTCCGTGCGTGGAGTAACGATTATGATGTAGAAGGAGATGTTCGCTCATCATCATGAGGCACCAAGAGTGAACATTAATGTTTTTGGCTAGAATGAAAGATGCGAAGAGAAAGTGTTGAAAGTTCCGTCAGAGTGTGGCAGGTAGGAAATCAAACAGCTGTTTTTTGAAAATTGAGCAAAAGGGCAGGAAGAGAAAGTATTGATAGTTCCGTTAGCTCACGGCAGGCTGTGAAAATTGAATAGAAGTAGTTTGAAATTGAGCGGAGGGCATTGTGAGATAGTATTCCGAAACAGGAAACACAAACTTATGCCAAGCATCCCCATGCGGGGTAGGTCAAGGCATGATCGAATGCACCACCTTGACTGGCAAAAGTTTGTGCACTTGATCGTGCTCATATACTACCAATAGCTTTTTTAATAGTTCTAACGAACAGTCTCCTTGTACTCCCAAATCCCCTACATGGGAGAGAAGCTATCTCCCGCTCCTTTTGGGTTTATTTTTGGCATACGACTTCTGCTTTACCTAACATCCACTCGTCAAAGTTTTTATTGAATTAGTTTATCAGTTTTATTGGTCCATATTTAAACCAAAATTTTAGTTGAATTGATTCCTATTTTGTATTGGTATAACAACGTATTTTTTTGCGTGTATTTAATGAGTGATTGTTTGTTGGGTATGGAGCTCACAATTTGAATTCAAATTTTTTAAACTAATATTTACAATTTTTTGGGAAAGAGGGCATCTGACACCAAGGAAAAGGATAAAATAGAATAAGGAAAATTTGATTTTATTCGTAGTTTAATTGTATGACCCACAAAAGACAAAATATTATTAATAGTTAATTGTCAAAACATATGTACAATTCTTTATTGTTGATCGATCAGTGCAATAAACTATATTGGAAGCGATTTGAGAGGTTACAGAGCGTTACGCAAAAGTGAAAGGTTTTTGAACGCTAATAACTCTCGTGTAACTCAACAGAATGACTTCATTTATACGTTATTTGGTCAGAAGAACTTACAAATGTTTTGCATAGAAATTGAAATTAAGTGCTTTTATCATAAGATGTTCAAATTGTCTTCTCTTTTCTTTTCAATTTGTTTCATTTCATGTTTATACAGCAATAGCCACACCCCTCAGCTTCAAAATTGGTTTGCTTTGTTCCCGGTGTCTGGTTTCATAACTGAAGCCCGTGCCCTATTGTAACATCTGCTTCGTACTGCATTCTCGTGCCTCTATTCTTTCGAGGCAATGCAATCAACGCCAGCAAATAGCACACGATTTGAACCAAAATGATTTCATGATGGTACTTCGAACAAGCGACACGTACGGACGTGTTTTTCGCTCTCTAGCAATAAAAGTTTTTTTCCCCGTTTTTCCCCCTCACCTGTTTTCTCGTGATTGCGTGTCCAGTTCGCGATCAATAACCTGCGTTTGCTCATCTTCTGGTGAAAGCAGAAAAACTAGAAGGGACAGCCCAATGGGGTTGTACGCAAAGTTGACGTAGGACTACGAAGCAATGTGCAATCTAGGTCAGTTGATTGTTTAAAGAGTGGCCGAAATTGGTTTCCTTCCAAATCGAATTCCCATACACTAAACGTTCGCACTACAACCTTTATTATTTGATATAGCCTGTCTTGGTATCAAAATTCATTCATCTTGCTTTCACTGGAAATAATAATTATAACTTATGATATCAAGATACTCTATATCAAGTAATATACCTTGCAGTGCGAATGAGTTTTGTTCATTTGGGAACCCAGCCTCCAGCTTTCCCATACACATGTCAACTCCCTTTTCCAGTTGTTTTGTTGGCCCTGAAAAGGGCCATTTTGGGTTCAAGGGAACAGCTACTGCCACCACCTCATTTCGTCGTGAAGCTGGTTTACTTGGCGACGGCTTCGGTTCGCTCTGAAACCTCGTGTTTAGCTAGCTCTCCCGGCAGCTTGATCGAGGAGCAGTTTGAATTTCCAAAGACGTCAGGGCCATCCGCCAATTGATTTAAGTCAGTCGGGCAGCTACGCTTTCAATCTTTTCGGAAATGTCATTTACGAAGCTGTTCATAATGCTTATCGCTTTGGAGGAAACGACAGAATCGGGTTAAAATGCTTCAGCACCCGGTAGATGAGGTGCTATACGATCTCTTTTTCGGAACCTTGCTGCTGGAACTGTTTGGCTTCCGAGATAGTGAACTGAGAATTTACCATAATAGCATATTCTGTTGATATGATCGACCACCAGGAAATCGTTATCCTTTTTGCGTTGAAGATGGTTGTGGTCTGTTTTGGAATTCAGAGTCTATTATTGCTGATAGGAGTTTAGGTCGACATAGTGCTAATTGAACGATAGACCAGCATTGGGAAGTAAATATGTAAGAAATTCTATTATTAACCCTTAAGATAGCATTTTGTGGACCTGAAAAGACCCGTTGGGTTTTAATAATGATACGGCCCCGGTTGTATTTTCTACGATGGTTGAGGGCCACAATCTTTAACGCGTAGCAGATAACTTTGGAACCACATACTTGCAGCCAAATGCTGCGGCATTTCACTTTCTCAAAATTATTTGATTTCTTTAGAATTATTGAAATTTCAAACAGCACAAGATAAATATTCAACCCAACAAACTCTTTAACAAGCAAACTGATTTGGTCGTACTGAAAAGGACGGATTTAGTTGACGGGAAAGAACATAGTTCGTGATTGAACGTCGGTGCGGGTGGCTCCCGTTGTTGTCACGGACGTTGAGAAGGCGTTGGTAAATGTCTGGCATGATGGTCGGGTGTTTAAGCTGCATCAATACAACTTCTCGATCTATCTTGTTAAGATCATCAAGATCTATCTATTCAGGGTCTTTCTGAACAATTCCCATTCTGAAACGTTTAACGTTGATGCTGGTGTTCCCCAGGGTAGCCTCTGAGGCCCTATCATATTCAACATCTTCACGTCAGATATTCCTCCTCCACCGGGTGGTGGAATTTTGTCGATGTTTACGGACGAAACTTTCATCATCTACAAGGGTCGATTGATACGTGCTCTGAAAAAACAACTTCAGGAGGGCCTCAATGTTCTGTCCGATTACTTCAAAAGCTGGAAGATTTGTATCAATGCAGCTAAAACCCAGACGATTCTGTTTCCGCATTCAAAGTCACCGCAACTTATTCCGCCACGAGATGTCAAGGTACACCTCTATAACACTCCGATTGATTGGTCCGAGGAAGTAGTCTACCTCGGCCTCACCCTAGATAGCAAGTTGTTGTTCCGATCACATGTGACAAAACATCAAACAAGTGTAGAATCTTATTAAGATCTCTGTATCCGCTGATCAACAGAAAGTCCACTCTATTGACCAAGAACAAACTTGCGGTTCACAAACAAATCATACTTCCCGTGGTCGAGTATGGTTTGCCAATCTGGGAGAGTTGCACCAATTACCACCATCGGAAACTGCAGGTTGTTCAGAACACCATCCTTCGGATGATTCTGAACTGTCCTCCGGGAACCCGAAATTTTGAGATCCATCGCCTGGCTGGACTATAGACCCTCGGCGAGAGAAAACAGTTAATCCTGGAAAGGTTCAGAGAATCCTGCCTGAGGTCGCCCCATCCGATCATCAGTCAGCTGGTAAATTAAGCTTAAGTTATTTTAGTTAGGTAGGTTATCAAATTGTTTAAATTTAAATACATTCTCAAGACGAAAAAACATATTGAATGTAAAACAACACAACAAAAAGAATAATTAAAATTATAAAACCATTTACTAAAGATGTGGAGCCCCTCTGGCTAACAAATTAAAATGATAAACAAAATGTAAAAATTATATCATGAAATAAAGGTACAATTTATTAGAAGCATGGATGATATTCTTAACAGAAATATGTATGCCTAATTTTCTTGCTACTGCCATCAACTAATCCAGTACGTAAAACAACGAAATCAACCACATGGTCAGTCTCTGACGTGTCGCAGTTCGGCTCGAATTATACCTACTAGAATTTCGTTCGTTAGTTGTTCAACGTTCTTTGTGGAACACTCTAAGACGCGGCGTTTAATGAATGCTATGTTCAGCCGTGCCGCGGTAATTGAATTACAAACAGCACAATATAAAAATTCAACCAAACAAACTCTTTAGTTAATAAACTGATTTGGTCGTCCTGAAAAGGAGGGATTTAGTTGACGGGGGAGAAATAGTTTGCGATTCCACTTGAGCTTTAGGGGATTTTTGTCTCGGTACGGGCGGCTTTTTCCCGCCAACTTGCAGGCTTCAGCAACCATGTTTCTCGCAGCGAGGTTGACAGGAGCATCGGCTCCAACAGCCAACTGTACCAACGCCTCTCTGGGCTATGACTGATCGCCAGTGCACCCTCTACGACTGTTGTAAGACTGAGTCAAAATTTATGCTAAGGGCTGGTATGTTATGGCGTCGGATGCGATTGGACAAAAGAAGGCGGTACCAACGAAGTCAATGTGATACAAACTGCATCAAAGGGGACGAACTTTAGTCATTGTGCCACAATAATTAGTTCTAATTAGTGCACGCTAGACGAATGATATTCTCAACAGAAATATGCTTCATTTGCTTTCCACCGCCAGCAACTAATCCAGTATGCATAACTAGGAACAATGGTGAACTCCACCACATGGTCGGTCTCTGATGTGTTGCAGTTTGGGTCGAATTATCCGTTCTAGAATTTCGTTCGATACTTGTTCAACGTTCTTTGTGATATACTCCGGGACGCGGCGTTTAATGAATGCTATGTTCAGCCGTGACGCGGTAACTGATTTACAAATAGCACAATAGAAAATTTCTACCAAACTCTTTAGTTAGTAAACTTATTTGGTCGTCCTGAAAAGAACGGATTAAGTTGACGGGGGAGTAGTAGTTTGCGATTTCTCTTGGGCTTTCTTTCTTTGTTCAACTCCTCGTCTTTGCGGATGGCCAGCTGCTAGTGACGTGGGATGATTCTGGTCTTCTTGTTTTCACTGGCGGCGCTCCACAAACACGTCTGTCGCATACGGATGCACAGCGTGAACTGATTGGTTGGTCGTTCCCACATGTTTCATAATTGCTGGCACGGTTAATGTGGCAGTATGAACCAATCAGAGCGAAGCGCAAATATGATGTCATTTTCGACCAACAGCTGTGTGCGTTCAGAAATTTTTCTTGTAAGTACTTTTTAATTAGTTTAAACATATATAATGAATTATGTTAGCAACATGGATTAAGCGTTGATGTTCTACCTTTCGAATGAAATACTTATCGTTAAATTTCTGTGGGCCAGACAGGAGATATTATCGTTCAATTTCTCCAAGCCCGCGTAACGCTTTCGATTTCAGAAATTTTAGAACGGCGCCCCTAAACAGGAATAGAAAAAGAGAGACGTAAGTCCTACGTCAAAAAGTGCTGCAAAGCTTGGAAAAATTTCCCGCTCGACCTATTGCCGTGGCAATGGGTCGACAAAATCGACCAACGTCGACATCTGCTTCCAAATCCTTACCGCAACCGGGCAGCTGCTAGTGGCTGCGCCATGATGACGCCGGTCCAATGGATTCTAACGCTCGTCTACTAGCGAGCAATCAATTCACCGTGCTCCCGGTACAGAAGGTGCCAAAAAAAGGGAAGGCCGAGCCCGCTCACCTCGTCAAAGGACATTGCTGCACTCACGGCCGAGTTTGCAGCTATCCAAATTCATCCGCTGTACAAGCTGTGCAGTAATGGCACAAAAGTCATGTGGTCGATGGAGGCTGATTACCGTACTGTCAGCGCTCTCCTAGTAGCCAAGCAATACGAGTTCTACACTTCTCAGAAGGTGTTTCCCATCTGGCGCCAGCAACATAGAAACTACCAGGACCAACTCTATCTGGTCCACCCTTAGAAGGGATCCGTCACGATTGCGGAACTGATGAAAACACGGGCTCTTTTCAACATTATCGTCGAGTGGAACCGGTATCGTCCGAGGCAGCACCATGTGACGCAGTGCGGCAACTGCCTTGCGTTTGGCAACGGAACTTGTAACTGCCACATGAAATCGCGATGTGGCAAGTGTGCCGGAGAACAAAGTACCAACGATTGTGCCCCGATGGAAGAAGGTGTGCTACTGAAGTGCGCAAATTGTGGCGCAAACCATGAGAGCAGTAATTGAGCCTACCCAAAACGTGCTGAACTTTTGGCGATCTGCAAGCAGTAATCCACCAAATCCCGGCCTGGTCAACGCCGTATGCCACCGAACGAAGAAAACTTCCCGACGCTTCAATTTCAAGTGCCAAACCTACCGCCGATTCCATTAAATCACCGCCATGCGAACCACCCGTCAGCTTCCGTTCATCATCGATTCGCGGCAGCCGCCACCGCCCCCAACCCAGCTCCTCCTCCAGGCTGGGGCAATTCGAGTTGCAGTACATCCACGAACCACCCGTCGATGGACAGCTCTACGATTCGGAGCAAATGGTCGAGTTCGTTCAAGAGCTCTATCGCCTTCTAGGTTCCTGCCGCTCGAAGGAGGAACAGCTTAAAGCCGCCACATCCGTGACGATGAAATCTTCAAATGTGGACTATAATCACTCCATCAGCATCTTCAATTGGAAAGCTTGTTCCATCCGGAACAAAACAGTCGAGCTTGTTGACTTCCTTAACAGGAAGGCCATCAACACCGCCATCGTCTCCGAGATAAATCTCAAGACATGTGCTTCCGAGCTTCCGAGGAGTCGAGGTCGAAACTACCGTAGGCCCTAGCACCATCATCGCGGCCTATTGTCCCAAGCAAGCCGACATCCCAAGCAAGACATCCGTAAGCTTACGTGGAGGCAGGGGCAGTTCATCATCGACGGCGACATGAATGCGAAACACGAAACCTGGGGGAACACCCGGCGCATCCGGAACGGAATAATTCTGCAGGAAGACCTGGAAGACGGCCATTGCGCCGTCATGGGCCTGGATACTCCCACCCGGTTGAGCAGAACCGGGGTCCATTCGACAATCGACATCTTCCTCACCAACACCCCTTCGATTTTCAAATTGTAGCTATAGTTTTAGTTTAAGTAGGTTATCAAATTTTTAAATTAACAATGCCCCAACGGTGATTGATCATCACCACGAAATTCCAACACCAGGTTCAACGTTCCCTTGACGTATCTCAAGATTCTTTTCAGGTGCACCCAATGCTCCTCCGTCGGGCAGCTTTGATATTGGCTCATATAGTTCACCGACGCGGATAAATCTGGTCTGCTGGCAAGTGCAACGTACATCAGGCAGCCTACTAATTCACGGTAAGGCTTGTCGGTGCGTTTACTCTCTTCTCCCTTCCGCAACTTCAGGTGACATTCAATCGGGGTAGATACCGGTCGGCATTCGTTCATGCCGAACCTTTCGAGCAAACCTCTCAAATACCCTTGTTGGCCAATCCGCATAATCCGTCCTTCCACGTCACGCTCAATGTGCGTTCCCAGGAAACTGCTAACAGCGCCAAGATCCACCATCTCAAATTCCTTTGACAAAAGCGTCTTTACGATCCGAATCACCTTCAGATTGTGGCCAACAACTAGTATGTCGTCCACGTAAAGAACAAGAAAAACTTGTCCGTGTCCTAACCGTAGAATGTACAAACACGGATCGCTGTCACTGCGCTTAAATCCAATATTGGTCACAAACTGGTGGAATCGATCGTTCCAGGCCCGTGAAGCTTACTTTAGGCCATAAATGGATCGATTAAAGTGGCACACCAAGTCGTGTCCCTGCTGAAACCCTTCCGGTTGGATCATATAAATTTCCTCTTCTAAACGACCGTTTAGGAATGCAGTACGGACGTCCATCTGATGCACTAATAACCGTTGCTGATTCGCAACTGCTAATACCGCTCGCAAGGTGTTCAACCGGGCCACCGCGCCGGTGCGCCATACGTTTTGGTATAATCATACCCATGTCGCTGAGTGAACCCGCGGGCCACTAGCCTTGCCTTATAACGGTCCGGATCGCCATTTGCCCCAAGTTTTACTTTAAAAATCCACTTACATGAAATTGGTTTCCTTCCTGCTGGCAACTTCGTTAGCGTCCACGTCTGATTGCGAGTCAACGAGTCCATTTCTTCTTGCACGGCCGTCTGCCATTTCACCCAATCATTACGTTTCCGCATTTCCTGCAGGGTATCTGGAAAATCCTCTACGAATCCAATGGCACTCAACGCGAATCCAGCAAAGTCCATATCAAAATCTTTCTGCCACACCGGGGGTTTCCGAATACGACGACTTCGTACCGCTGATTCCTGCTGGTCTTCAATCACTTCTTGTTCTTCTTGCAACAAATCTTCTTCTCCATGGTGCATATCGTCACAGCTAGTGAATCCTTCTAACTCTTCTTCAGAAACTGCTGACTCTTCTTCGATGCCTCTTCTTTGGCGACAGTTGACAGTACTAGCGGCATCACTGGCTTCACTACTTAACGAATCATACGACTCACAACGACGAAATAAAGGAAAACCATTACTTTTCGATTGCTTCTTTGGTCCGGAAACGTCTCCTTCATTACCCTTACCGCCGAGAGTTTCATTGAAGACCACGTCGCGAACAATTACCACCTTCTTGTTCCTCGCATCGAAAACACGGTATCCATTTCTGGCGTACCCGACAAATATGCCTTTCCAGGACTTACTATCGAGCTTCTTCCTGAGTTCCTTGGGGATATGACAGTATGCAATACACCCAAACACACGCAAGTTGGATATGTCAGGCTTGGTTCCATTCCATAGTTCAAACGGCGTTTTATTTTGTTCCATTGCACTCGCCGGGCTCCGATTAGTTAAGTAAGCAGCTGTTTCAACCGCCTCACTCCAAAAACCCTTGTCGATTCCGGATTGAACGAGCATCGAGCGAGCCTTTTCCACCAGGGTACGGTTCATGCGCTCGCTGATCCCGTTTTGCTCCGGCGTGTAGGGTACGGTGTACTCCACCTGGATCCCCTTCTTGCGGCAAAACTTAACGAACGCACTACCCCGGTACTCACCACCATTGTCACAACGGATACGAGAGATTCGCTTCCCGAACTGCGCCTACGCAATGGCCGTGTACTCCTCAAAACACTGTGGCACTTCATCTTTCGTCGCAATAGGATACACTTTCACAAAGCGACTCCAGTCATCGATGAAGGTTACAAAGTACCTTGCTCCATGATGACTCACAGGAGTGACTGGCCCACATACGTCTGTGTGTACTAACTCAAGAACTCGCGAAGAACGTTTTCCAACGTGTCCCTTATCAAAAGGTTTACGGGTTTGCTACCCTCGACGCACGATTCACAAATAACGACGGTATCACTATCTTTCGACTTCAGTGTCTTGTCTATCCCGGTGACCATTCCGTTTTCAGCAAGGCGCATCATGTTCTTCTGGCTGAGATGGCCGTACCGACGATGCCATAACTCATCACACTTACGAATTTCACCACACGAGTACAGCGACCATGCACTTATCGCCTGTTCAACCGCGTAAAAATCAAGTTCGTACAACAAATGGCCACGCTTGCCCATGGCGACCACCTCCGAGCCCTTCAGAATCTTCACCGTTCCACTTTCGAAAACTACCGACATTCCCGCACTTTCGACCTTCCTCACTGAGAACAGATTGCATCTTGCTTCGGGTACGAAAAGCACATCTCTCACCTGGCATTCAATGTTCTTCTTATCGACAACGGAATTCACGACGAAAGTTCCCGAGTACTCTGCAATGATGCTCTCCCGATCTTTAACAACGGCGATTTCCATCGGACGGTCCAACCGACGTAGTTCCACGAAAAGTTCCCGATTGTTTACGATGTGTTCTGACGCACCCGAATCTACGAACCACTGGAGTTTCTTCATTGCGCACGGATTCCCCACACTAACAAAGCACACACCACCGCTTTCTTCTGAAAAGTGAGCGGTCGACTTCGATTTCTTCTTGTCCTCTTTTTCAGGGCACTCTGACGCTTTATGGCCAATCTTTTGGCAGTAAAAACACTTAAACTTCTTCTGTTCTCTCGTGAATTTTCCTTTAAAGCTACTACCAAAGGCCGCCGATTCATGCTTCGAAACAGCACACCCACTGCCGGATGCATTCTGCTTGATTTCCTGATCCAACAACCGGCATTTCGCAAACTCCAACGTAGGCGTTTCGGCTGGCAACGACTGCATCGTCGTAACCACAGTTGCATACTCATCACCAAGACTCAAGAGCAATCCACAGACAACATCGACATCTTCCATTACCGCTCCAATTCCGCGCAGCTGCCGGACGAGCGATTCATATCGCAGTTGCTGCAATTCTCCACCTTCGTATTTGAGCTTCTTCAACTGTCGACTAAGGTGCATCCTCTTCGCTACGCTTTTACGCTCGAATACACGACAAAGTGCACCCCAGATGGCTTTCGGTGTATCATGCCCCTGAACGTATTCGATTTGGCTGTCACTTATCCGAGAGACGATGATGGATTTGCATTTGCGTTCCCTTTTCTTCAACTTTTCCAGCTCTTTTTCTTTGCGTTCCTTTTCCTGTGCCGTGTTATTTTCTCCGACGACCAACTCATTCCGTTCTCGTGCTTCTGTCGTGATGAAATCCAGTAATTCATGCTCTTCCAAAACTACCTCCATCCGATACTTCCACGTAGGGAAGTTGGTCCCGTCAAACAGCTGCACACGATGCACATCTTTCTCCTCCTCCATTTCTCACGGTGTTTACCTTTTTTTTTACCGTTAATTACTCCCGAACTGACTACAAGCGTTGGCCTGGGCCCATAACCTGATGAGAAAAAGGTTTGACCGTGATAAACCGTAATAAAACAAGGGAAATGTTCGGAATATAAAAAACACGTTGTTGTTCGTTTTAGGTTAATATTAATAAGGTTACATTTCAATCAGAGATGACAGTTGCCAGATAGTGGGTTCCAACAATAAGGTCGAATAGTGGAATTGCTACTCCTCAATAGAGGCCATATACGTGCTAATTCCAAATCCGTGCAAATTGTTTTCTTAAACGAGTTGATTGGATATCGTATGCGGTTGAATATGTAATAACAAATTCGATTTAAAAAGGTTAGCGATGTATATCCGATTTAGTTCGTGACGCAGTACGATGAATAAATGACACATCGTATAGAAGTCGAAAATTTGCACTCTTTACGACTTAAATTACTAACACTCCTTACGACTTAACTTACTAAACTTACATAAACATAATACGATAAAGGCCACACTTAATTGCGATTTTGCGATTGCGACTAACAATATAGTAATATACGATACTATCAAAGAATCTAAATAGATACTACAAAGAATCTAAATGAGGTCGGTAATTCTTTACATCATGGATGTTTTCAGCTTTGTGAATGGGAGAGACCGCAGACAACTTCCCTTCATCCGGAAAGGTAGTTTCCGATGGCAACAGGTTTAATATCAAACACACAGGGGGTGCAAGTAGCTCAGCACATCGACGAATAAAAACGGGAGGTAGCCTATCTGACCCAGGACCTTTCGAAGGGTCAACAGTTCTCAGTGCACTACTGACATCTGCTACGGTAAAGAAAATTGTATATCGTATGATGGCAAGTGATTCAAGAACTCGGCGGAGAGTCAGCATCGTAGACAGATTTGAAGAAATCAGCGAAAAGTTCGACTGAAGCTTCGAGGTCTCGACTGGTTGAGCCATCGAAAGAAATTTCCGCCGGGATCGATTGTGTGTCTTTTCTGCTTTTAACAAAGCGCCAAAAAGAGGAAGGATCCACCTTAACCTAATGCCTAATGCCATTCGGAAAATATACTCACGAAAAGAAGAAAATACACATTCGGCGTATTCCGCCTCGAGCCTGCGAAGAATGGAGCTGTTTTCAGCAGTTCAATGATGAAGAGACCGGCGGCGAGTTCTACGAAGAACGTTACGCTGAAGTCGACGCTCGGTATTAAACCATGGTTGTTTGTTCGAGCAGCGAGGATAACGTCTGTGGAGGGTACAGTGTCTGCTTATTGTTCTGAAAATCACGCCGTAGAATGTGGTGACCGCAGCGTTCACATTGGCACTGTGAAAAATTTCGTTGAAATCGATGAAGAGGTCTTCCGTTGTTGCGTAAATACTGTTTGGTTGATGCATTTATTGGTAGGTACGAGTCCAGTTCCTCGTCGAAAGACCAGAGTAGATGAGGCAGATTGTAGTCGCCAACAATCATCACAGAACCGCCGCAGGCCGCTTTATTAATTATTTGCTGCATACAGTCCGAATGTGCGACTTATCTGTCGGGTTCACTATTGGGCCTCAAGTGAATTCCACATACATAGACAGATCTAGTCGGAAGAGACAGTTTCACAGCAAGGAGCGCTTATAAATTAATTTCTAACGCAAAGCAAATATAAATCAATTGCTAACGAGTATCATAACCACCGTCCTTTTCAGGACGACCAATTTAATTGATTTCTCCAGAAAAACCTTTGCATATTATCAAGAATAGTACTTTCTCGATCGCCTGAGTCGAAAGTGGTAAATTCTACAGAGATTTTTCATTAAATCCGAACTGTTTTTTTTTCATTAAGCTGAGCCTACGTTTTTCTTTTCTATACCGGGTGGCATTTCAAATTTTAAAAAATGAGAGCGTTACGCAAAAGTTAAAGGTTTTTGAACGCTTAGGGCATCTGCAATCCTGATGGATATTTGGATCTAAACTTGATCCGTTTCAAAAATTTAGATTTTCTTATTTTAGATCAAAATAGGAAATATTGCACCGCTCATCTATTTACTTTGATCTAAATGCAAAAAAGTTAATGGCAACCCGGTCAAACGAAACGTAATTTCAAAAGAATACACAGCGGTAGCTCAATTTAAGCTTTCTCCTGTTTTCCAGAATCGTTGGTCCGAAGTTGATCGATGTGCGCACGAATCAGCCGCTTTCGTCGTGATGGTGCATCAAGAAGAACATTGTATTGCATGTTCCCAATCGTCTCGATGATGATTCCGGATTGCCACTTCCAGCTGGTTTTGTTTCTGCGAATACCAATGAACCTGCTGCAATTCTTCGTGCTTGGTAAGGTTTGGCTGGTACTGGTGGGTGTTGCAGTACATTTGAAGACTTCAGCAGATCCAATGTCCTCATTTTTTTCCATTCAATACTTCAGAAGAGGACTTACCGTCAAGCAGTTTGGATGGAGTTGCTCGATACGCCTGCAGAAAGGTTTGAAGTGCAGCAGATGCTGGTATTCCTCCCTCTTGAATTTTTCGGAGTGACCTTTTGCGTGTGTTGACGAACCCTTCCATTTGATTTCGGATAAAACGTTGCGGTGTGGAAATGAATGCAAAGCTCTCGAACCCAATCGTCGTAGAAGCAGCCGTTGCTTTTGTCTGGAAAATCTCTGGCCACCTTGAAAACGAATCGACAATTACTAAATAACTGAATCCGTTGGTCGGTCCGGCGTAGTCGGTATGAATGCGCTCCCAAGGTCGTGGTGGAATTGTTTTGCACAACTGAAATAGCGTCGAATGTACTCGTTGTCGATCTTCGGCCAGTAGATGATGCTCGGAGTGATGGATTTGGCTCTCTCGATGCCAGGATGGCTTCGGTGTAGCTGCTTTAACCGTATTTTTCCGGAAACACTGGAATCACCAGCCGTTTCATCAAAACACATCCTTGTACTACGGATAATGATTCACGCCGGTGGAAAACACCTACAACGCTGGATCTTGGATTGATTTTCCGTTCTTGGGCCAGCTGGAGTTGATGTACTGGACGGGCCGCAAAAATATTTCATTTAATGATGTACAACACTCTGTTGAATATTCCGATTTTCAGCTGGAGTGTGGGTAGTATGGGTGTCGGAGGAAGTATAATCTGAATGCATATCTTCAGGCATGGTATATGGTCTCATTTCAAACGATTGTTTAGCGGCAGGATTAAATTTAATTCCAAATAAGATGCAAAAACAACAACCTGAAGAAATTGAATTCTTCGGAGTTGATAGTCGATTCTCTCGACTCAAAAATCTTTTTTGTTTATTTATCAAGTGGTACTCAGCCTTATTCTGCGTGGCGTGAGTCGACACGACTCGCTCTCACATACGAGGTGACTATTGTCGCCTCGTGTGAGGTGACTCTCCATTTGATTTGCACGGAGAGTCACCTCACACGAGGCGATAATTGTAACCTCGTATGAGAGAGCGAGTCGTGTCGACTCACACGCCACGCAGAATAAAGGGTCACCCACAATTGATACGATGCGGATGCGTTGACGTAAATTTGACAGATAACCTATGGGAAAACTGTCAAATTCACGCAAACGCATCCGCAACGTATCAAATGTGGACCAGCCATAAGGCTGACTGTATGTAAAATCTCTCAACCAACAATTGCACTTTTCATCTATAGATAGTTGATTTCAGCGACATGTTGAAGTATTCTTGGATCAATAGTTTTAAAAATATCGGTTCAATTTTCGTTTTTTTTCACTTTTGAAGAAAGTGTGAGTCCGGTTAATGCTGTTATTTTTGAGTTCTTAAAGCACATTAGTTCGACCTCAAAATTTGGTTTTATCATTTATACTGTTCATGTAGCATCCCAACAAACAACATAGCTGAATAACAATTTGTTTAAACAAACGGTTATTCGACACTGATGTTTGTTGGGATTCATTGAGCTGTTGATAGACTTTACCGTGTCAGTCGAATATTTTATTGCAGTAATATTTTTTGTGATTTATTTTGAATGATATGATATTAAACATATAATACGCACTAAAGTTACTTTAGCTACTGATTCAATTTGATTCAGGGCATGAACAAATTCAAAAAAGTATTCGCGGTTTATGAATTTAACTTTTTTGAATGCAATTCGGCCTGCGAAATGCCAAGGCCATTTTCAGAGACCTATAGACAACGCGTTAAGACGACCTATAGGAAAACGCTGTTACGATTATATCAACGAAGTAATCATTTTACGTAGAACACTCAAAGAATACCGCGATGATTTGGCAACTGTTTTGAAAACTCTAAGTGAAGCCCTTTTCAAAGTCTATTTAGAGACTAATCTGAGTTTCTACATAATTCCGTAGAATCTCTGGGTTATTTAATAACTGACGAGGGTATACAATTAAACGAGAAAAGAAATGAAGTAATCAGAAAGTATCCTAACTTCTTGGCTTTGCAGGTAGCCTCCCAGCTTTTAATATCATGGTCTTTCAATCAGAATGGGAGAACCCCCCGTCCTTTGTCGATAAATGTTTTGTCACTAAGTTGCTTAGATTAACGTGAAGGTTATTATTACGAATACAATATATTATTTATATTTTACGTGAAGATTAATATTACAGCAAACAAGTCAAGTTAATCGCCTTCATGGAAAACTTTTTATATTCTTCGTTGAAGATACTGGAGTTTCAAATATGAATGTCAGCACAGATGTGAATACTCTGGTCCACTCAGATAGATTGATTAACATTCAGCAATAGCAAAAACTGAGTGGGAAATATTGTGATGATAGAATTGACTAGATAACACAGGCAATAATATTATGGTTTCAGTTGAAAATCGAATTTCTCGACTGGCGACAATCGGTTTTATTCTCGTTCTGGACGTTATACCTAATGTCGGAAGTAGTGCGCTGTATGGCGCATCAGATGCACCGTACAGTGCACTACTTCCGACATTTGGTATAATGTACAGAACGAGAGAAAAATCGATTGTCGCAAGTCGATAAATTCGATTTTCAACTGAAACCATAATATTAACCAGTGGATATACTAAAGGTTCCAGTTGCTTCTTTTTGTACACGCTATTTATAAACAACCCAAATTTGAGTGAGATTGACTCAAATTCGTCGGAAGTATGCCTACCCAAAAGTGAGTAAAGATGGTTAGGAATAATACGTTGACAGTTAGTTAACATCGATCGGATTCAAGCCAAAGTAGACTGTTTGTCCACACTTTATTTTACAGTATACTGTAATTTTTTACCGAATATGAAACAGCTGAACATTCGGTAATCGATTCGGTAGTTTTTAAGTATTACAATACGTTCAGTAAATTTGACTTCGCTACTAAGCTGTCAAAATTTACCGAAATATTCTGTAAATTTTGCTGAACGATTGGTAACGCGAGCTGTCACATTTTTACCGAAAATTCTGTAAACATTTTACAGTTGCTCAGTTAAATTTACAGGTTCGTTTGTAAACAGGGTTTTATTGATTTTCTTTCTTGATTTCATTTCCTGTTCATTGTTGTTTAGTTAGATCATTTATTTGTATGTTAATAAGAAAAATAGGATAATCAGCTAAACAAAACTTGGTTACCATTATGCTTTTAATGGAAGAGTTCATGATACCCGGTGACAATTTTGTCCTGAAACATTCCGAAATGTTCACTGAAATAAGCAGCATTTGGAAAAATGAGTAGAAAGACAAAGTATCAACAAACATTTTTCAACGATGTGTAAAATATCTTTCGAATTCCCCATCAAACGCTGCTGCAATCGGATGATCCTTGGGATAAGCCAACAGTTCCCTGCCTGCCGAATATGGCTACGGTCCCAGAGAGTTGCTGTCCATTCCTCCAGTTTGGGCACTAACTTTTGGCTGCACCGTGAAACTAAGCCGAGCTGACCATCATTCAACTTTAAATGGCGGGAAAAGGCCCCGTTTGACAGCAAAGAATAAATTTACAATCTGTTCGGTACTTTTTTTACAGTTAATTTATCAAAAGAATAAATTTACAGTACATTCGTAATTATGTTTACAATGTTGCGGTATTCAAGCAATTTACAGTTTCGATTGGTAGTTTTTCTACAGTTTAACGGCAGTTTTATAGCTCCTTCCTCGTACTGCGGTGCCTTTATGATAAGGATCGGGAGCTTCGTTTTCGTGTAGCCAGAAGCGCATTGTTCGACGTCGTCTTCAGGCTGAAAAAGATGATCAGCATTATTTTCAAAGAGTTTTGAAAAACATGTTAGCTGTGTACATTGATACACTTGATAATACAATCCAAAAAGTTCACGACTATTTGTGGTCCAGGAACTGCACGCTTGACTCCACGGGATGGATTTTGAGAGAGAGCGTTTCTTTCTTTTTTATTAATTTGACAGACTGACTGTCAGGTGGTGAAAGATGCTGAGTGTTCAGCAATCTGGGTCAATTTACTGGTTTTCAGTAAAAACAAACCAAATTGCTAATTTTCAGTAAAACGTTATATTGCTGATGGTTTTTCAGCAAATCATTTTGCTGAAATCCTTGATCATTTTTTGGTGTGTATAAAGTACAGAAATCCAGTATTTTTGATTGCTGGAATTTTGTGAAATGTCATTTTTTACAATACGTTCGGTGAAATTTAGGTTTTACAGACCGATTTCAGCAAAATAAAGTACCGAACATAATTTTGGAAATTTGGTATACCACTACACGCAAAAAAAAACCGCAGTAGAAACTACCATTTCGAGGGTTAAATTGAACGCAAACATCAACAATTTTCAGCTGACTATAAATGCGTTTGATTTTACCATGCCTGCGATTAGATCAACCATGGTGCGGTTGATATCAATATGAGGCCTGTCAAATATACTACAAACGTTGAAGGTTTTACCATAAACATAGTAAATTTGACTGAAATTTCATGGTAGTTTTAAACATAGGCGTAGTCGGTTAAAATGGTAGTTTCTACTACAAGATTTTTTCCCGTGTACGAACTATCTTTACTCACTTTTGGGTAGCCATACTTCCGACGAATTTGAGTCCATCGTACTCAGATTTGGGTTGTTTAGAAATAGCGTGTATGACACAACCAAGTCGTCCGACCACAGTTCAACGAGTTGATTACCATACTGCCAGTTATATACTTACTGGAAGCTGCATTTTTGTTGGGCGAAATAACTGCGTTACGGAAATGGATTGCAAGTAAGCGCATGTTCAGAAAGACTTGCTGATAGGAGACAGTAATGTTCATGGTATTTGTGGTTTACTGTACATAACGTACGCAGATACAAAGGCTTGCTTCATTTAGAATTGGAACAAACTTTTGCTCATATTGTGGTGCTCCTGGTGGACGGATTTGGAAGTTCTTGGCGCCCACGTGTCGGGAATTTTGTCAACTTCACGTATGTTTTTTTGACATTCCGCAAATCGACTGTACTTTGTAAACAATCAACATGGAAGCCGAAACAAGGGAAAAAATTGTGCACAGTTTTTTGGAAAATCCATTGTGGTCTACATCTAGGTGAGCTAAAAATAAACAGCTGAAATTGCCCAGAAATACCGTATGGCGCGTTATCAAACGGTATAAGGAAACATTGACGATGATTCGGAAGCCTCAAGTCAATCGGCGGAGTGGAATTGTCGACCGGAAACTGCGTGGTAAGATTTTGAAGACGATTAAGAGGAATCCCAATCTGTCGGACCGTGATGGCCAGAAAATTCGGTGCTGCCCATAGTACCGTGAGGAAAACTCGACTCCGGGAAGGAATCAAGTCGTATCGAGCTAGCAAACAGCAAAATCAGACCATAAAACAGAATAGTGTGGCCAAAATCCATGCTCGGAAGCTATACGACCAGGTGCTGACCAAGTTCAACGGGTGTCTTCTAATGGACGATGAAATCTATGTCAAGGCTGACTTCGGGTAAATCCCAGGTCAAAAATTTTACTTGGCAACGGCTCGGGGGGATGTTCCAGCCAAATTTAAATTTGTTTTTGCCGACAAATTTGCACGAAAATTCATGATTTGGCAGGGCATTTGCAGCTGTGGCAAAAAAACGAAAGTTTTCGTTACAAATAAGACAATGACGTCGGAACTATACCAAAAAAAATGTCTCCAAAAACGAATTTTGCCATTCATTCGATCCCACGACCATCCCGTAATGTTTTGGCCAGATTTGGCAAGCTGTCATTACAGCAAAGTCGTTCAAGAATGGTATGCAGAGAAAGGGGTCCAGGTTGTTCCGAAAAACCTTAACCCACCCAACTGCCCCCTGTTTCGCCCTATTGAGAAATACTGGGCAATCATGAAGAGGAGACTCAAGGCAAAGGGAAAGGTTGTCAAAGACAACAATCAGATGAAGACCTGGTGGAATAAGATAGCTAAAACGATGGACGAAGAAGGTGTGCGCCACCTAATGAGCCGTGTTACAGGAAAAATTCGAGAATTCCTTCGAAACCGTGACGAATAATTTTATCCGTATTTTTTCTTAAAAGTATGAAGAAAACGCTACATTTGTATATAAAAAAATCTTGAATTCAATAATAAATAACTGAAATACAGGCAATTGTTTTTGTTCCAATTCTATCTGAAGCAAGCTTTATTCTTCAATACATCGCTCAGGAATTCTCGTTTCTGCCCAAAGGTGCTTTTCAGAATGCCAAGGAAAGTCAGCACTCAGCACCCCTCCTCGGAAGTACACCAAATTATGATTCATCTATTCGACTTCCACTTTTCACGCCAGATGCTGCGTAGGCGTTTTACTACGTTTTTCAATGGTGCTTCCGGTGTTGAATAACTATATGACCGCATTTATGTACATGTATTTTTTTATTTGACCCTACGCTTTAACTGAATTTATTTTCAGCATCATTGAGGCCACATTGAGTCTGTTGATGTCAAACAATAAATAAATAAATAAGTAGATTTTTCCAAATAAATGCAAAAAAAAAAACGAACAGAATTGATGCAAATGCTCCAGCAAAACGTTTATAATATGATTGGATGAGACATTTTCTAGAAGGTTGGTTAAATCGCAAGCAGAACTGAAGATTTGAGAACTTCCAATTTATCTTAAGCACATACACGACCGAATCCCTCTCACTTCGCGATTTGCTGAGCACAAATCTCAAATATTATTAAGACTTCGTGCATGATATTTTCAGCAAATGCTTGCTCCTGTGGAGCATACTTTGGTTAGTAGTTTGAACTCTTTTTGTTTCGGTATAGCTGTGATATTTAGTTCCAAACACTTGAAGTGAAAATTATTCTAACCTATAACTTATAATGGAAAAGGACTCGGTCGTGTATGTCCTTAAGGGTTTTAATTTCTTTCGGTTTTGGCAAACCATACTTATTAACAAAACGATCGACAACAAGGAGTTGTTGCTGTTGAGTTGACCTCTATTATGACTATTACTGGAATAATTCACCAGTTTGGCTAGAATATGACTTTGAATGCCGCAAACGGATACTGTGTGACGCCGAGGCGTCAAGGCGAAAATCGACGAATTCAAATACAGCTGGAGGGACTGGCTGGTGGGACTGAGTTTCATCTCTTCTTCCCAATTGGTTTTGGCTGCATTACCCAAATGCAGTACACAAACAACTTCGTTGAATATAACTGGACCGTCCACTTCAAGTGCAAGAATTATGTTCGTTTCACTCGTTACCGTGACCAGAGCAGAGTTGAAGGCTTGGAAAACAAATAGTACCAACATTCACAGGAGCATCCACTCCTGTGAAAGGTTGAAAGTCAGTTCTTCCGTCTATTTTTTTTCCTGCACTCCCCCTGGAGTGCAACCCCTTTACATTTTCATCACCAGCAACTTCCAGTTTATCTGGCAATTCGTGGATTGCTCGTGCTGTGTCCTCATCTGCATCTGCAATCGATGGCTGTAATCGATTGTTACATATTATCGTTCTTGTTTTTTTTTTGGTTTTCGTCCCAAATTACTTTTCCTAACTTCATACTGGCAACTGCAGTTTGAACCTGATCATTAAGATGTGGATTCAACTCCGAGGAAAACATCTTAGTTACCCAGAAGATTCTCAACGACTCAAGGCAAAAAAGTGATCCAGAACAGGCATCATTTGGATCAATTTTTGTAGAAGATCAAAAAATTTCCATCAGATTGTGGTATAAAAGCCAATTTAGAACGCCACGATGCAAGAATTTAAATCACTTCAGATCTAAATATTTAGATCTATACCAGTTTCCCATAAGGATTAGAGGTGCCCTTATACCTCTCGTTTGACTAATACCTGGTACAGACATACAACGTACAGCGTTGTACTCCTTTAGTCTAGTACGTGTTTTTCTGTACTGGATTAAAGTATTTGACAGTTCGTACAACGCTGTACGTTGTATGTCTGTCCCAGGCATAAATAGAATGATTTCATTCATACGCCATTTGATTTCTTTGCGTGTATGTCACGCAGTAACGGGGGGGAAGGTTTGGGAAAACGTGACGATCCATACAAAAAAATTGAAGGTCCATACAGAAAACGTGACAGGGGGTGGGGGGGGGGGGGTGGTGTGAATAAAAAGTCACTTTTTGCATGACATAATTAATGGACGTTCCCTAAGTAGTTCAATTTTTCAATTCAAAATGACCTACTTTTGCTGCCATACAAATTTGCATATCAACAGGTTGAAAAATGTGTTCTCCCTAACACGGTCGTAGGAAACGGGTAGCAGATGTTTTCTTCTTCTTCAAAATAACTTTTCCTTGCTGCCGGTGTCTGATTTTTCAATTCTGGCCCGTCCCCTATTATTGAATTTGCTTCGTTCTGCATTTTCGTGACTCCCTTATTTCTTGGCTATGCCATCAACGCTTGTATAAAGCCGCGGGCGAATGAAATTGGTTCAGTGTTCGCAAGCAGCTTCATGCTACCGGTTCGAACGAGGCTTTGCTTTCCCGTCACAGTCCGTCTCGTTGCGGTATTGGAGACAAGGCACAGCCGGATATTTAAAGGATGACATTATTTTCTAACGCGTTTTATTATCACCGTCCTTTTCCGGACAGTCAATTGACTTCAACATCAAAAGAATATTTGTTTGAGTAAAATTTTCATAATTTAACCTATGCCACCATTGAATAGCATAACCCAGAAAGAAAGGCGCCAAGAAAATAAAATATGAAGCAAAATGCATAAGAGGGTTAACGGCATACGCTGAAGCATTCTCGACGGCAGCCATTTATTCAAAATTTAGAATTGATATAACTTAGCTTATGTACTAGATATAGCATATTTAATCACATCAGTTTGTTTACTTACATGCTATAGGCAATCTGATAGAGTTCGCATCGACGTTCATTCACTAACAATCGAGATTTATAAATTTGAAATTGCGAGGTAAGTTTGCGAGAGAGATAAAAGATAGGAAAAAATACATAGAGCAGTGGTTCACTTTAAAGTAAAATAATAATTCACCGTCAACATTAGTATAGGGTGAATCTACTTTTGTTAACAATGGCTTTCGTAGTTATTTTATCTTGAACAGAAGGTCCCAAATACAAATAAAGCATTATTTAAGGAAGAGAAGCTTTATCTCTATCCGCTGATGTATTCAATTTGAAGGAATTGTATTCAACTTCCGATAAATTAGCAAACGAAGTGTTTGTTTACAAAAGTAGATACGCCCAAAATCAAATGTTGGCACTGATTTGTTTCATTGGATCTTCTTACTTTCCTAATGCTTTGATTTCCTGTGGGCATCAAACAAGAGAGTAATGAGTTTCATTGTCCAGTTTGACTACTACGTTCTCAAAAAAATGTCTCAGCATAGGCAATCGAAGTACGTTGCGGAGTCTCGCAGGCGGAAGCGCGAGGCTATTGAGAAACAAAAAAAAACATAATAATTTCAAAGAGTGGAATTTTAAGAGTTGATAGATTATACAACTTCATATGGACCCAAATAATCTAATTTATTATTTGAATAATACCATTATTACTATTCACCAACGTGGTCCTACGAGAATCTCGCTGTTATATCCCTGATACAACCCACCTTAATTTTTTTTTATATGCTTCTCCTATGTGACTGAATTGTGAACATATCTTATTAGACATCCAATATTTGCGCGATAGTCTTTAAAACAATGCACAAGGCAATACAGTTCTTATTTCGTTTTTGACATTCG
Source organism: Aedes japonicus (assembly GCA_034211315.2). NCBI lineage: Eukaryota > Metazoa > Arthropoda > Insecta > Diptera > Culicidae > Aedes > Aedes japonicus. The sequence continues at coordinate 193,172 of JASCZW010005983.1, read as the reverse complement.
TAGATTTAAAAAAGTTTTAACTTCAATTTTTGAATATCTGTATATGTCTTCTGGATTTTTTTTTCACACATAATATTATATTCACATAAAAAAAATGCAAACTAAAATATAAGTACAACAAATACATGTAAGATAAAAAATATGCAAGCATCGCAAAGCGTCATTTTGAACAAAAAAATTCGCAATAATTAATGTTATATATGATGTTGAATAAAAACAATCCTCGGCTATGCTTTTGACTAAACTTGATGTTATTTTTTTATGCTGTGTTTAAACTACTTATCTTAGTGTGCAACATATGAATTATTGGTTAGTTCCTGAGAATGGACAAATCTTTCTAATTTAAAACAATTTTTTTTTTCTTTCTCTCCAGAATTGTGGACGGATTATTATAACTTTGGATCACTTACCGATGATTTGTATGGAAGGCCATCACAAACCCAAAGTCAACTAAGTCAAGCGCGGTTCTTAGCTCGTAAAAATGGTCAAAATTTTCCTTGTCTTAAATGTGGTAAATGGTACTCAACACGAAGTATCATGCTTCGTCATATGAATCATGAATGTGGTGTCGAGAAGAAGATACAGTGTAAATTTTGCTATAAAAAGTTCCGTCGCAAATGGAATCTAGAGCAGCACATTAAGCGATTACATTTGAGTGAAAAGCGAAAACAGCAACAGTATCAACGAGAACAACGAGAGCAACGCGAGCAATTGCGAGGACAACAGCGAGAACAGTCTCAACAAGTTGTGACTAAGAGTAATTAATATAGCTTTATGATCGAAATTAAGAGGAGATGACAGTTTAACTCAAATGCAGCAGAAACTGCCATATTCTGCTGCGGAAAATCAAGAACTGATTGTTCGGGAAGATCTTTGCAGTTTCATGCACTTACTGTAACAAACGTAATACATGTCTGTAGGGATTAAGTTTTCATACTTCAAACATATAATAAATTAATTTGAAACGGTGCGGAATTCACGACGGATGATTAGGCAAATCTAAGGCCAGGTGCCCACTGATTTGGTGGAGGTGTGACATCTGCTAGCATGCCAAAATATCTTGTCGACGTTCGCCTCACGCCACAAGACTTTGACTCGATATTTTGACACGTTATCTGATTCCACACTTCCGCCACATCAGTGGGCGCCTGGCCTAAAGGCCAGTATCGACTTAAAAAGTAAAGAGGTTACGGAATTTTGTTTAATTTTACCAAGCGGAATTTTGACAATTGATCTGTATGGGAAGGTCCATTAATTATGTCACGCAGTAAGGGGGGAGGGGGGTTTGGGAAAACGTGACGATCCATACAAAAAAAATGAAGGTCCATACAAAAAACGTGACAAGGGGGGGAGGGGGGTTAAAATAAGTCATTTTTTGCGTGACGTAATTAATGGACGTTCCCTATGGAACGAAATGTCACCTTCACTAATGCCTTGTTCAGACTACGGCGTTGTAACATGATACAATACTATCTTGATGACTTTTTTCGTGTTGATAATTTTTCTAACACCCTTGTATTATGTTACAACTTCGTAGTCTGAACAAGGCATAACGGAATAATCGAGCGAAATATTTTTTTCCGAAAGTAAAAGTGGCAGCTCCCATGAGTTCGCGTGGGAACCTTACAAATTCCAATTTTATTTTTCGTACTTCCCAGGTGGATACTGCTGCAGAAATTTCTTTTCCATTCTTTACTTTTTCGTTTCAGTAAACGGAATTTAACATGGGTTTGGTATAGAAAAAGAAATTCCTTTCGAATACGATACCGACCTTAAGCTGTTAACAATGTTGTGGGTTTGGACATAATCAACTTACCAAGAGTGATTTTTCAGTACACGCAAGAAAAAACCGCAGTTGAAACTACCATTTAGAGGGTTAAATTGAGCGCAAACACTAACAATTTTCACCTGACTATAAATGCGTTTGATTTTACCATTCTTGCGATTAGGTCAACTTTGGTGCGGTTGATATCAATATGAATATCGTTTCACCATAAACGAAGTAAATTTGACTAAAATTTCATGGTAGTTTTTTTTAAGATAGGCAAAATGATAGTTTTTACTACAAGATATTTTTCTGTGTAAGTCATCTGTTAAAACATGTAAACAAATCGAGGTTATCATACTACCACATGTTGTTTAAAAGTCACATCACACAGGCAAAAAATTACCCTGTTCCCTTTCATAAGGTTTATTTTTAGAAAACCTTTTTGAAACCATACACTGGTGCAAAAAAAAGGTTTTTGCAGATTATTTAATAAAAAATTTCAAATTTAGTCACAAGTTAACGGTTTCAATTTCAGAATATTACCTTATGAAACGCAATGATTGACAAAATCATTACGGGTCACTGAGGTAACCATAGTCAATTTTTATTAGTAAGCTGATCAACTCAATTTTTGGGAAGATCTATGCAAGAATGTTGCAGCTTTCGTCTAAGCGGTACTTGATATTATAAACTGTCATGTTGCTTGTGTTTCCCATTAAAGTATAATATCATAAAGATAGCAATTCGAAAACTTGTTTTAGTTTCAACATCAAATAGGAATCAACATTTGATTTCACTTCACAATTGTCAAATTTAGTTTTAATAACGCAACAATCTTGTGTACACTTTCCTTTGAGAAAAGTAGTTTTATTTCATTGTCATGAGAGAAAATCAAGTGGAATACTTATTTGGCTGTCAACAAACACGTACAGCAAATTGTTTATATAATTAGCTAACACAGATAGCAGAATCATTTCTAAATTGAATGTCAAAGGAATAAATTATTGCGTTTGTGATCTTTTACCTTTTGAAACGACCAAAACAACAGCAACCCGAGTAATAATTATCAGAAACATCACAATATTATGCCTGGGACAGACATACAACGTACAGCGCTGTACCAACAATCAATATGCAACTAGCGATTTGGAATTGGATCACTGTTGTAGAACCCCTTGGTCCGAAGTACACCTTAAAGCCAGCACCTTGCTGTACATAATTGCGCCTTTGTTTTGATTTGCTGTGTTATTTTGACAGAATATTTGAGAATGTGTTCGTGTGAGTTCATTATTAGGGGCGCATTATTGAGCTTGGGACCGATGTGCTAGTACTGACTGACCCAAGAAAAATATCGTATTTGTATGGGACCTACTGGTCTTAGAGTTAGTCTATGGCTGTACTCCTTTAGTCTAGTACCTGTTTTTTAGTACTGGATTAAAGTATTTGACAGTTCGTACAACCAACAATCAATATGTAACTAGCGATTTGAAATTGGTTCACTGTTGTAGAACCCCTTGGTCCGAATTACACCTTGAAGCCAGCACCTTGTTATACATATTTGCGCCTTTGTTTTGATTTGCTGTGTTCTTTTGACAGAGTATTTGAGAGTGTGTTCATGTGAGTTCATTATAAGGGGTGCATTATTGAGCTTGGGACCGAGCTTGGGACGATGTTCTAGTACTGACTGAGCCAAGAAAAAAATCGTTTTTGTATGGGACCTACTGGTCTTAGAGTTAGTCTATGGTACAACGCTGTTCGTTGTATGTCTGTACCAGGTATTATACTTCGTTTTCTTTTTGATCTCAGACTCTAATCGGGTCCATCGAGTCATGTTTCTTTCTTTGATTTGCAAAAATGTTGCTTTCGTTATGTTCGTGTTATGTAAAGACTGTATTCGATGAAATTTGGACACACAAAATAGGTCACCAAAAATTTTCCTTGAGCCCGATTCTTTTCAAACTTTCTGAAAATAATGTACTACTAAATGGTAAAGTTTTGACATCATTGGTTTATTGAACCTCTTCTCCCAACCCAAATGCCCGCACCTTTGCCTTGACCCCTTTCATCAAATTTTGGGTAATGATAGGACCGACTTGCTTGCTTACTTTTAACCACACTTTCTTTAGTTCAAGTTCATTTTCTATCAGTTTTGGAGTCTTAACGAGCTTTGCCTTCATGAATGCCCAAAATTTTTCAATTGGGCGAAGTTCCAGAGTGTTTGGGGGGTTGACGTCTTTTGGTACAAAAACTACATTATTATCTTTGTACCAGTCTAAAACGGGCCGGGCATAGTGGCAAGATGCCAAATCCGGCCAAAACAGTGTCGGGCTATCGTGAGATTTCAAGAAGGGCAGAAGTCGTTTTTGGAGGCATTCGTCCTTGTAGATTTGTCCGTTGACGGTCCCAGAGGTGATGAAGGGCTGACTCATTTTGCCAAATCCACAGATCGCTTGTCAGACAAGGAATTTTTGGCGAATTTCGACAGTTTCTTCTTCCGCACACTCTCCGAAACGGCCAACTTAGAGGTGGTGACGTAGTGTTCCTGTCCTGGCATTTGTTTGGTGTCGGCTTTAATGTAGGTCTCATCGTCCATCACAATGCAGAACGGTTTTTTTCATTCGAAGCCATCACTGAAATCACTCGACCGATTTTCACGAAACTCATTACACAATTGACACAACACAATGAAATATATTCAGTTAAAATTTCAATAATTTTTACCCACACGCTAAAAAGTTCGGAACAATTGCGTGTGTTTTTTCATCGAATACAGTCTTTATGTTAATGTACTTGCTTAACATATTTTTTTTTGTTTTCCATTTATTATTAATATGATGGTTTTTGTAATACGCAGGTCTCTAGATAGTCAATTGAATATTTAGAACTGGATTAATTATGCGACAATAATATTTTTGTTCTTCCAAACTTCAGGCTTATGTACCAATATATTTGAGCAAACCGAAGGAAAACACATTACGTAAACAACATGACAGCATCAATTACAATATAAATCTCGAAAAATAAGTAACATAAAGGTTATAATGCCACAACGCGCAGATAAAAGGTGAACGATAGATTCTTCTATAAGTTATTACCTATGTGATCGAAAAGGTGATCCAAGTGATCAAAATACCCAGCACGGAATATGTCTGCTCTAGCATGAGCATGAGCATGATTGACTGCTTGCGGTTGCTACTCTGTTATTGCCAGATCGGCTGTTATTACACAGAGAACCAACAGATGATGTTTGGGACAAACAGTCATCCTCAATGTGTAAAAACTGACGATCTAGAATTTAAAAAAGCAATACCAGCGCCGGCCGCATCCATGCAGGTCAAATAAGGAAAGGGTAGGAGTATGTTGACGTGATACTCGCTTTGATGAAAGCCGAGAACACCTCTGCACTTCCACGAGAACTCACTGGGATGTTGGATATATGGGGTAGGGTTAGCAGCATGGTTCATTTTGGTAAACGGAACGCTGAATTTAGGTAGGGTTATTATTTTGATAACCATAATATTTTAGACGTTGTTTCCGATTTATTCTCCAGACATCCGGTTGACCGGAGATGTACAGTATAATTATTTAAAATGTTAATTCCGATTTAAACCAATAGAAAATATGAATTTCATTGGGGTCAGGCACATGTGTGCGTGGTTCACAGTATTGGAATATAAAAATGTCACGAAATAAAGCTATTAGTTTAAGAATGGCAAGCGTAAAAAGAAAAATAAAGAAAGAAAAAATTAAAGTTGAAATCAAGTTTAGTGAATTCGTGTATAACTCGTGACGTGCAAACGAAACCTAAAGTAAACGGAACAGGAAAGACGATAATATTTTTTTTTAACACGACGTACCTTATATCGGACTACCGAACGTTCAGCCGTTGAAAGTCCGGTAAAAAAAAACCATCGAGCACTGCAAAAAAAATTCTAAGTGTGTGTGTGTTTGTGCACAATCCAACACTCACCGGCCGGCAACGGCACTATGGCAGAAATCTATCCACAACAATCCCTCAAGTGATCACTGCAAGCAGCCTCAATCCGAGAGCCAGAAAGTGACAGCTCTACCGCTGATCCAGCAACCCACCTCAGAACGTCTGGAGAGACACACCCACTCCGAGGCCACCCTCACACACAACAAGCCCCGCATGCAATCATCATGCATGCAATGCAATTGATCTGTATGGGAAGGTCCATTAATTATGTCACGCAGTATGGGGGTAGGGGGGGTTTGGGAAAACGTGACGATCCATACAAAAAAAATGAAGGTCCATACAAAAAACGTGACAAGGGGGGGAGGGGGGTTAAAAAAAGTCATTTTTTGCGTGACGCAATTAATGGACGTTCCCTATGGAACGAAATGTCACCTTCACTAATGCCTTGTTCAGACTACGGCGTCGTAACATTTATTTATTTATTTATTTATTTATTGATATAATTCCAACTGACTTAACATCTTATTGGAATGGGGAAAAGCCATGTGGCGTAAAAACCCCCTATAACTAAATCGTACACTACATAAATCAACATGAATAGAAGGAGAACAAAGCAAGCAAAACTAAATTAATTCTAATACACACAAAACTTGTCAGTAAACTTAAAATAATCTGTCGTGATGGAATCAGTCGTCTAGTGTCTTCGCCATTAATGCCACAATTTCCGAACTAGCGTCTCGTCATCCAACTACGATGAATCCGGTTACGGAAGGTCTCAGCGGAACAGTTGAAATCAAACAGAGCGTAGAGTTCATTGAAGCGCGATGAAATGAATCGAATTGGATCGTGTTGGCCGTAGTTTGCTGCACGAGTTCCGAGCTGTAGAAAATTTCTTGTTCGCAGAACTCGTTCAGGAGCGTAGATGAACAATTCGGCCAGAATTCCTGGAGAGTCGGTTTCACCTAGTAGCACTTTTGCTGCGAAAACTGCTTGCATGACTGTACGCCTATGCTCCAATGTTTCAATACCCAAGAGTAAGCAACGATCCTGGTACGCTGGAAGGTTGACAGGATCATTCCACGGCAGGTGACGGAGTGCATAACGAACAAATTTTCTTTGGACTGCTTCAATCCTCGCAATCCAGATTCTTTGGTACGGGCACCACACCAAGGCTCCAAATTCCAGAATAGAACGCACGAGAGAGCAGTACAATGCTTTCAGACAGGTGGGATCACGAAACTCGTCGGAGATCTTAAACATGAAACCGAGCTGTCTGTTTGCTTTGGTTATCATATCCGTGTAGTGTTGTCTGAATGTCAAACCGGAGTCAAGCGTGACTCCAAGGTCATGAACAGTATCAACTTTCTGCAGAGGTTGATTGTTTATCGTGTAATCAAACGCAATTGGGTGCAATTTTCGATGGAAAGTGATAATAAAGCATTTACTAACACTCAGAGTGAGGAAATTCCTGGAGCACCACTCTTCAAAGCTGCTGATCAAGTGCTGTAGTCGTAAACAATCAGCGAAGCATCGCACAACCACATAAATTTTCACATCGTCTGCATAGAACGACCTGCAGTTAGGTGGAAGTAGCAGTCCAACCTCGTTGATGAAAATTGAGAACAGCAGTGGTCCCAAGTTGCTGCCTTGAGGTACGCCCGACATATTAGTAAAGTAGCTCGATTGAGCTGAGCCGATCTTCACACAGAGTATCCTGTCCGTTAGATAAGATTTAAACCAACGAACAAAGTTATTTGACACACCAAGTTTGTCTAACTTTGCCAAAAGTATAGCATGGTCGACCCGGTCGAAAGCAGCCTTGAGATCCGTGTAAACAACGTCGACTTGAGATCCAGTTTCCATATTCCGGAGACACGAGGAAACGAAAGGTGCAAGGTTGGTTGAAATCGATCTTCTGGGGTGAAATCCATGTTGTTCAGGAGAGATGTAGTGTCTGCAACTAGCGAACAACAAGTCGTTGACGATGATCTCGAAGACTTTTGAGCAGGCACAGAGCGATGTGATCCCTCGATAATTTTCGGCATTTTGTTTATCTCCTTTCTTGAAAATCGGGAACATGAATGAAGATTTCCAACGTGATACAATACTATCTTGATGACTTTTTTCGTGTTGATAATTTTTATAACACCCTTGTATTATGTTACAACTTCGTAGTCTGAACAAGGCATAACGGAATAATCGAGCGTAATATTTTTTCCGAAAGTAAAAGTGACAGCTCCCATTAGTTTGCGTGGGAACCTTACAAATTCCAATTTTATTTTTCGTACTTTCCAGGTGGATACTGCTGCAGAAATTTCTTTTCCATTCTTTACTTTTTCGTTTCAATAAACGGAATTTAACATGGGTTTGGTATAGAAAAAGAAATTCCTTTCGAATACGATACCGACCTTAAGCTGTTAACAATGTTGTGGGTTTGGACATAATCAAAATACCAAGAGTGATTTTTCAGTACACGCAAGAAAAAACCGCAGTTGAAACTACCATTTCGAGGGTTAAATTGAGCGCAAACACTAACAATTTTCACCTGACTATAAATGCGTTTGATTTTACCATTCTTGCGATTAGGTCAACTTTGGTGCGGTTGATATCAATATGAATATCGTTTCACCATTAACGAAGTAAATTTGACTAAAATTTCATGGTAGTTTTTTTTAAGATAGGCAAATGATAGTTTTTACTACAAGATATTTTTCTGTGTAAGTCATCTGTTAAAAAATGTAAACAAATCGAGGTTATCATACTACCACATGTTGTTTAAAAGTCACATCACACAGGCAAAAAATTACCCTGTTCCCTTTCATAAGGTTTATTTTTAGAAAACCTTTTTGAAACCATACAGTGGTGCAAAAAAAAGTTTTTGCAGATTATTTAATAAAAAATTTCAAATTCAGTCACAAGTAAATGGTTTCGATTCCAGAATATTACCTTATGAAACGCAATGATTGACAAAATCATTACGGGTCACTGAGGTAACCATAGTCAATTTTCATTAGTAAGCTGATCAACTCAATTTTTGAGAAGATCTATGCAAGAATGTTGCAGCTTTCGTCTAAGCGGTACTTGATATTATAAACTGTCATGTTGCTCGTGTTCCCCATTAAAGTATAATATCATAAAGATAGCAATTCGAAAACTTGTTTTAGTTTCAACATCATATAGGAATCAACATTTGATTTCACTTCACAATTGTCAAATTTAGTTTTAATAACGCAACAATCTTCCCGGATGAAAATAACCATACAATTACAGTACAATAATATAAAATAACAATAAAATCTATTTCCGACCATAAATCTTATCGTTCATGAATCAGATAAATGTAAAATCTATATTGTCATTACAATAGATCTACAATTCACTCCATATGCTAGGATTTTCAACAATAGTGAAACAATATAATTAATAGTAATTGACTCAAATTTGTTCGGAAATTAATGATTTTTTCTACAGTTAAGGTACATAACAACCCCCCTTTTCTATTGTCCATGTCTCAATTTACATAAGACTCTATTGTGGAAACAATAACTTCTATTGTCATTTTATTGTTGTGAACAATGCTATTAATTGTACATACTATAGATTCTATTGTATGGTTAAAATATATTCATTTGTAAATCTATGAGATTTTTTTATTCGGGTTGTGTACACTTTTCTTTGAGAAAAGTAGTTGTATTTCATTGTCATGAGAGAACATCAAGTGGAATACTTATTTGGCTGTCAACAAACACGTACAGCAAATTGTTTATATAATTAGCTAACACAGATAGCAGAATCATTTCTAAATTTAATGTCAAAGGAATAAATTATTGCGTTTGTGATCTTTTACCTTTTGAAACGACCAAAACAACAGCAACCCGAGTAATAATTATCAGAAACAATCACCTGGACAAGGGCACCGCAACACACTTCCAGACTTAGAAATGTTAAACCTCCAAACCAGACACGCACCTCGACACCATCGCACCAGACACCATCAAAAATAAGGCTATTGTTATATAGTTTCAGTCAGATAAATCTCACCCACGGCCGCCTCCCCAACTACACTCGCTTGTCCATTCGTAAACACGAAAATTCCCGACGATGACCTGCAATTAGCCTCATGCACTCGTGACAACATACACACTCATTTTTTTTCGCCGAGAATCCAACAGCCGATCGTTTCGGCATTTCAGTTTACTGAGACTCGTCGAATAAATTACCGAAATTCAGCTAACAAATGAAAACTTTGCTGAAAATCAGCTAACAAACGAAAATTTAACAGAAATATCAGCAAAAGATCGGCTGTTGGAAATTTTGCCGTAGTAAATTGAGTGTGTAAGCGCAAAAACTGACGCTGCCAAACCGCCCGCTAAACATGCAACCTACACAACCACGTGGTGAACGCATCTGAAACCATGTGGCAACCCCTTCACGCACGCATGTGCACTGTCCTCACCTGCCGCCTCCGACAAGCAAACGGCCGTTTCATACATTCACTCATCCTCCCCTTCCCTCACTCCACACCGCCAATATCAAATCCCCGCTATGAGGCGACTCCATAACGAACTTCAAAACTGCAAACAACCATCGGTTAACCCGCGACAGAGCGGACAAACACCCAATCCCATCAATCCATGTCCGCAATTCACAATACCACCACCAACAAACAAAACTAACTTGATGCAACTCTTCTTCCGGGCAGGGTTCTATAAATAACAATGCAAATAATAATCATAAGAAATAACAACAAGAGCAACAATAGCAGCTATAATCAAAATTAATAATAATAATAACACCCTGTACAATGAAAGAAAAACCCTCTGTTAAAATAAATCACTTACCATAAGCTGCCCTTCAGTTGCATCATAATATTTGGCTTACCCTAGTTACTCTGTCCGTTCACATTCCGATGATTCAATCTTACCTTCAAATCACAGTCTTACATACTACACACCCCAGCACGGAATATGTCTGCTCTATTGCAATAATTTATATTATATCATAGTTTATTTAAATCTTTATTTCTATGGTAAAATGGCACAGTCTGAGGTTCAACCACTCTTAGTATGGGTACATTACTCCACTTTTTTCTTTTAAATGTCAATTTATTTTCAGAAATACAATAAAGAGCCAGAGTAGGGCCACAGGACTGAAGCGGCTGTCATCCACGAACAATAATCATGAAGCCGAAAACTTGGTGCTGCTTGTGTTGACTTGAGTCGATTTTCTAGCAGCTTTAGCAGCAAACACAATAGTCACAGAAATTGTCGTTTTTTATCGTTAATTGATTTGAACAAAGTAAATTCCGTTGTACTGAGTGCAGTGTTATAAAAGACAATATCGATTGTTTATCAGCCAGGTATTATAATGTTTTATCTTATTACTGTTACTAGTAGTTTGGTAGAAATATTGCAAAGAAATATAAACCATTGTGAACCAAGCCTAAAATGTTCAAATCGTCACTAGCGCCACACAAAAAGTAGCTGGCTTCAAGAACTATCGCTCTCTTCAGTCCTCTGAGTAGGGCCTAATCAGACTTCTCTTCATCGACTAGCACTTTAAAATAAAATAAAAATAGAGTAACAAGAAGGAGGTTCGACAGCTTTTTACACATTGGATTGATGGACGACGCTAAAAAAAGTTGTGTCCGGTAGTGTAAAAACGCTATGAAGAAGTCTTAAGGGTCACCCACAATTGATACGTTACGAATGTTGACGTAAATTTGACAGAAAACCTATGGGAAAACTGTCAAATTCACGCAAACGCAACCGCAACGTATCAATTGTGGGCCAGCCATTTGTCGCTTTTGTTTTAGCTCTGTATTGTCGCTGCAGCACTACTCTGCAATTCGCTGGAGAGTCCAGCGACGCGAAGATTTCTAGCGATGTCAATGGAACTGTCACTTTTAATTTGAATGTTTTGAAATTAGCAAACAAATAAAGTGAAATTGCCGTAGCAACTAAAAATCTTTGAAACCAAGACCGTATTGCAGAAATTTAGGGTTTAAAAACTTTGCGCAACTCTTAACATAACGTGGTTAATAGTTAATCATGAATTATTCATCACTATTAAATCACTGTCATATAGTAATTCCAGATGGCTAACATTATTGTCCATGCAGTTCACAAACACCAAGCGGAACCAAATACCGTGTACCATGCACTATATGGATATTATTACTTGGGAATCTCCAGAAAGGATATTGCACAAATTTACGGCAAAAGTGTGTCAACAATTTATTCTTGGATACGAAAATTTGAAGGAGAGGGTTTCTTCAATCGAAAACAAAGGGTTCAAATTTACAAAAAAATGCAAGTGGAAATGAGATTTTGGCTGGTCCAACTATACAAGAATCATCCATTGCTATTCTTGGATAAAGCTAACCCGGTGTCCCAACTCGCATTTTCTGTCTTGTCAGATCTGTCTTAACATATGCCAAGCCACCTGACATTTTTTCGATGCTGGGCTTAGCTCTAACAGATTTGTTAAGACATTTTTATTAAATTTTAACAATTAGAGTACCCGATCCAGATTTTTCAGGATCTAGAGCAATTATGGAGACTCTAAAAACAATTTTATGGAATCGAAAACTAAAACAAGCATTACATTGGACTTCGTCATATTAATTTAAAAAAAAGTCTGCTTAAAAGTCTAACATTTCTGTCCAGAAATATGTTTGAACAGATCTGTCTTCTTCAGTGGTTTCAGTTGAAAACCGAATTTATCGACTAGCGACAGATGCGCCGTACAGCACACTTCTTCCGACATATGGTATAGCGTACAGAACGAGAGTAAAATCGATTGTCGCTAGTCGATAAATTCGATTTTCAACCGAAACCATAATAAATAAACAAACAACGATTCACGATTTCGTAAACGGAATGAAAAATCAAAACGTAAAACGAAAACAAAAACGATAGTGCATTGATCATGTTGTGTTGTCTTTATTATAGCTGCCAGATTTTTCAAATAAAGGGCGATACGGTCAAAATTTGATCAATATAAACTTGACGTATTTCTTTCAATTTTGCATTTAAAAAACCTGAACACCCCTCATTTTGAAGGTGTGTGTGTGAAGAATGTTGCTCCTATTTTGATTTTGGAATTCACTCTTCAGTTGTCAAAATGCCGTCCAAGCAAGAAGAGCAGCGCATCGCGCTCGCGCTTGCTCGCGCATCGCGAAAATCCGAGCTAATCGCACGCAAAGTTGGCAAAATCGCTAAAAGTTGCCAAATCAACCGTTACAAATGTAATTAAAGTGTTTGGGGAACGTTTTCCGACAGCCAGGAAGTCTGGATCGTGGGGAAATCGAAAACCGGAAGCCGCTGAGACGACAAAGAGAGTTGCCGGTAGTTTCAAGCGAAACCCTAACCTATCTCTCCGAGATGCCGCAAATAAGCTGGGTGTATCGTCTACAACCGTGCATCGAGCCAAAAAACGAGCCGGACTATCGACTTACAAGAACGTAGTGACTCCAAATCGCGATGATAAACAAAGTACGACGGCCAAAGCGTGATCCCGGAGGCTGTACACGACGATGCTGACAAAGTTTGACTGCGTGGTAATGGACGACGAAACCTACGTCAAAGCCGACTACAAGCAGCTTCCGGGACAGGAGTTTTATACGGCAAAAGGAAGGGGAAAGGTAGCAGATATTTTCAAGCACACGAAACTGTCAAAGTTCGCAAAGAAATATCTGGTTTGGCAAGCCATCTGTACCTGTGGCTTGAAAAGCAGCATTTTCATAGCTTCCGGGACTGTCAACCAAGAAATTTACGTGAAAGAGTGTTTGAATAAACGTCTGCTGCCGTTCCTGAAGAAACACGGTTGTTCCGTACTGTTTTGGCCGGATTTGGCATCTTGCCATTACGGTAAAAAGGCCATGGAGTGGTACGCCGCCAACAACGTGCAGGTGGTTCCCATGGACAAGAACCCTCCCAACACGCCAGAGCTCCGCCCAATTGAGAAATACTGGGCTATTATCAAGCGGAACCTAAAGAAGACCAAAAAAACTGCTAAGGACGAGCAGCAGTTCAAGGCAAACTGGCTTTCTGCGGCGAAGAAGGTGGACAAGGTGGCTGTACAAAATCTGATGGCAGGGGTCAAGCGTAAGGCCCGGCAATTCGGATTTGGAAAAGCGGAAGCCTAACTGAATATTTTTCCTGAATTTTATACTAATTGAACTTGAAAAAGAAATTTAATTTGATTTTTTATACAAACGATTTTACCGATTTACACGCGTTTTCCCTTGACAAAATTTTGACCGTATCACCCTTTAGTTGGTAATATCTGGTGCTTTGTTACGTATTTTAGTTTGCACAAGATGAATGTATACAAAATGTCAAGGCTATTCTTTATGAAAAATGTTATTCGAATAAGTTTTAAAATTATGCGCACGATTCGACAAAAATAATAATCAGATTAGTATAAGACATTCCTCGAAGTTTTATGAATCGCGCATACCAAAGCAAAGACTACATACTATAGACATATTATGAACTTCGCTGGAGATACTTAGCCTGACGAGCGACACGTCGCTTCCAATTTTTGTCTACAGGCACAATATTGATTTCCGGAAACATCCGGCACAATTACCAAAAAGTATACAACATGCAAGTTCACCGTATAACCAAATAGGTAGCTGTAGTACACTCACAAACAAACACAAACACACATACACACAAGCCGGCACCATTCAATAACCTCGAAAAATATGGATACCTCATTGTGATCTTGATATCTGCAATTGGTATTGAAGAGCGCTGCATGAGAGGTTAAATACCCAATAACAATACCTAAGAATTACAAGCAAAATATCTCTCGAATAACAAAACTTGTTATTTTATGTACCTGAGAATACGTGAGAAGTATTTTAGTTTTGCAACACCTCAATTTGGTATTCGTATAACACTATGGGAACAGTTATCAGGTATTTTACCTGATATGCAGCGCTCTTATATACCAAGGCCAATATATTTATTCCTGCTCGTGTACTCATCAATAATACCGTTTGATTTTAATCATTTCTCAATAGGACAATTATTTGTCAAGTGCACCCAAAATACTGGAAGCATGCACGAATTGATCGTTGCATAAAAACACATTTCTTGCCTCTGTTTCTGTCAACATCTTTTATCCGAGACACAGACCCTATAATAAAAGGAATTTTTTTCGTTATAAACTAGTTAAAACGCACACCAAGAACGTTTTTATCGGTTGGCTAATGTTTACAACCTTTTTCATTTGTGTTAGTGTAAACATGAAGCAAAATATCACCAACACTTTCAAAATAGTTGTTTTTACATCTCAAATAATAAATAATAACAGAAAATGGATTGTCTTATCAAGTGGTAATTTGATTGAGAGGAAAAAAAAGCCTGAGCCGTTCGTAGCCGACCTGAGAATAAAGTGTGTACCGCGCTCGCCTGGACTGACCGATCTGTTCGTGGAGTTCAACAAGGATTCTAGTACGCAGAAAAAGCGTCGGATGCACCGTCGGCTACTCCGCTGTACAAGTCTTCGGTAGGCTGCGTCCAAGAAATTTAAATCATACACCGGAGATGCCACAATCACTAGTTCTGTCTTGCGTAGGTCCGATACGGTTAATAGGGAGCTTCATTCCGATGCATTAGCCTCGGCTTCTTCCATGGAGAAACGGGAAAGGAGAAACCGAATGTTCTCTACATTGTTTTAAAAAAAAATTTTGACTAGCACGTCGAATCATTTTCTGAACGATTGTGCAAAGAGCGTGGTCGATTCACAGCTACACAATCAGGAACGTTAGAACGTCTAATGCGATAACAAAGGTGGTAAGTAAGGTTTTTTTTGTGGTTACCATTACAATACAAATAATGTTCCATGGAATATATTTATCAGTTTCATTGTATTGAAGATGCAATATTATGATAATATTCCATATTTATGATGGTTTGATCATATGTTGAATGTTTTGCCCAACGAGAATATATTACCTACAACTTGTGTTTTTGAAAGGTATTAATGCCTGACATGAGTAAGTCGTCACGGATTCGCTTTGATCAGTTCTTGTGAATTGTTCTTGCGCTTTGATTTACCCCGGAATATTTTCTCCCTTCGTTGAAGTGTACTTTAATTAGCATGTTGTGATATTGTGATACCGACTGTGAAAAACTACAACAATTAACAACAACATACTTCCTACAATTAATAGGAAACTGGCGACTTTAGCTCCCATTTAGCTTGAGACTGATTCATTTGTACTTGCTGAGTCAAATCTAATGTATTTCTTCATGAAGATCCAGCTCCTGCCACTTCAAACATTCACTGATGTCAAGATACTTTAAATCTTGTAATATAATTTGTACGCAATGTGTACGAGGATTTGATAACTATTCAATACCCCATACTGGGTGGTTAGTACGATATGCCCCACCCTATGCTTTCTAGTGAAGGCAATAATCTACTAGGTCTATAGTGTTAGAAAATTAATTTATTTTCATTCATTGAAACGCCCTGCGTGAGTTAACTCATACAGTCGAATTTCGCTCGTTGGGCTATGTTTAAATCAGATTCCCGTTAATTGGGTTGTAGCCCACCTAAATTAAAATGACAGTGCTTCCTTTTTTTCAAGTGTTCTTGGATGGAGAGTTTTAGTATAGAAAAAATAATACATCCAAAATCTCATTAATAACAGTTCATCGATGCATCCTCATTCCTTCTTCAGCTATGGTAGCTCGGCCAGGGCTGCACAGGCTTTCCAAGTTCTAAATGCACTTCCACAGCTACAAACTGAAATCTTTCCATGCCTAGCTCTATTATTGGTTTTTCATGTTTAATTTGTTTCTTTTTATTAATGTTTTTGAATAGTTGTTTTTTAATTCGTTACAGGTATTCAAATTTTGAATATAATTATTGAATTTCACAGAAGGTCCATTTAAGAAAACAATAAGTCGTTGCAAAAGTGGGTACCGTCATACTTCGATATCACGTAGCCTAGATGCAACGTAAAAGTTTTTTTCATGCTATATTTTTGGACATATAGGCAATATTTTCGAATTAAGATGAGCTCGTAACGTCGATGCGAATAGTGTTTCTCTAGCACGAGCTCGGTATTGAAAATCAATCAAACGGTTCCGGATTGTCCTAGTTGTTCCTTCCAGTCCAAGTTTCTTCTTGATTTAGTTAGCGTTAGATTTAATGAAAGCATCCTTTTTCACCAACTTCAGAACTCGGCGGTCATCCCTAGCATGGGTCTTCGTTTTCATTCCTCGTGTTTCTGATTTTTTACGGTATTTCAGAGCATTTGTGACCATATCCTGTGAGCAGCCAATGGTTTCTGCGAATTCTTTAAAAGTTTTAGCTCTTTCTTCAGCCACCTTTCAAGTAAGTCGCAATGGTTACCATGAATGGGTATTGACAACTAAATAATCAACAATTAATGTTCTTAAATCAAAAGAATTTTAAATTAATATAAAAATGTACGTTTTTGTCAAAGTAAAAGGCAGTAAAATGTTGAAATTGGGCATAACAAAATAAACTCCAAAACTCCTTGACGTTGAGATTATAAGTTCAACAAGAGTATTCAGAGATTTATTGGACTTTATGGATATGGATTAGGGATATTGCATCAAATCTAATTAAAATAATATTTTATATAACATGGATCTTCTTGACCATTCAAGAACTTCATGGAGTGAACGTTTCAAGAGCTTCAAGCGTAATCATAGTTATGTTTCTAATATGTGGATCCAGTGCATATTCCGAAGGATTCTGAGATTATAAGTGGGATGATATCTAGGATTAAACAATTTGTATTATATGTCATCCAAAAACTCTCTGGAGTTAAGTTATTTAGATCAACAACGGTAATAAGAGATACGTTGGAAGTTGAAGAATGCAGTTCATATTGCATGAGGTTCAGAAATATAATTAAAATAATGTTTCGAGTAAAAGGACCATTGACTCCTTCTTCAAGATATTCTTTGACCTCCCAAATTCCATAACTCCCTGAAGTTAAGGTATTAAGAAACACAAGCGTAATCAGAGATATGTATTAGATCAGATTAGATATAAATATGGTATGAATGTTAGAACATCTGATTTAAACATATTTTTTTGTTTGTTAAAAATATGTTTTAGATCATCCAAAAACTTTCTGGAGTTAAGGTTTGAAGATCTTCAAGCTTAATCAGAAATATGTTTCTAATTTATGGATCCGGTGCTTATTGAGAGAAGTTCTGAGATCTAAGCGGAACTAAATTTTGAGTTCATTAAGTGGTAGATGACATCCATGAACTCCCTAGTGTTGAAGTCTTAAGCTCTACTATCATAATCAATGAATTATCGATATATGGAAGCGGTGCCTCTTTCGAGGGGTTGTGAGATCTAAGTGCAAGAGTATTTTGTATTCATGTGCGTTATTTGTCATTCAAATATTCCCTGGAGTTATGGTCTTACGATCTTTGAGTATAATAAGAGATATATTTCTAATTTATAGATCCACTGAGCATCAGCAATGATTTGTTGATAGTTTAGGAATTCGGATCATCTTCCAGCAGGTTTAGAGATCTTATTTGACCCTTTCAGGCCTAAGGGGCCATATATAATTCCAAAGGGAAAATGGTTGAATAAAATCACAGACTGGATATAAGTGTACACAGTTTTTGGCAAATTTGTTTTACATCAATTCTTATAACTGGGAAAAATAAAATACATGAGTTTCAGGTCTAATAGAAGACCTAGAACATCCTGAATATTGAGGATTTAGGAGAAAAAATAAATACCTAATTAATAGTGTAACACCCCGTTCACATAACAACATGTATACCGTGATATAGAGTATCTTGATATCGAATGCCATGCACATTATTTCCAGTGAAAACAAGATGTATATATGCTTATATCAAGATAGTCTATATCACGTAATATAAGTTGTAGTGTGAACGGGGTGTAAAGCGTTGTTTAAGAATATTTAAAAAAAACATATGCATACTAATTATGAACATCTCGTCGATAAACGCTAAACATTTTTTTATCTCTCTGGGATGTTCTAGGTAATTTCAAATGTACATGAGTTCAAAACTTCAGATCTACAGTTGCAACAGTAGCTTTTAGAACTATATAAGGTTACGATATGCATTGAAACATATTGAATGAACCTTTTGGAAGGTCAACAGTCGTTTTTTTAACTTTGTGATATTATGGGTCATCCAAACTGTCCTTGAGTTCAGAATATGAAAGTTAAGCTAGGTATTCAATCAGATTCAGTGTATATTTTTGTACTAACAATAACATGAGGTAAACTGGGATGATCTATGTCATTCAAACTGTCCTTGAGTTCAGAACATAAGATCTACAGTTGTAACACTTGTTTTTTGGGCTATATAAATTGACGATATGTAATCAAACATATTTGATGAATCTTTTGGAAGGTTAACAGTCATTTTTTTTAATTGTGTGATCCTCTACGTAATCAAAACTGTCCTGGAGTTCAGAACATGAAATTTACGGTAGTAACAGTAGTACTTTTGGGCTGTATAAAATTTCATCACGTTTAAAGTGAATGTTCGAACGTATTTTCGAATATTTTCGAACGTAAAAATACATAAAAAGATAATGTTTGGGTCAACCAAACTGTTCTGGCGTTCAGAACTTAAAATTTATAGTTGTAATAGTACTTTTTAGGCAATACAAAGTTAAAATAAATATTAAAACATAATCAATTAATATTCTTAAAGTTCAACAAACATTATAAAATGATATGACATGTTATAGGACATCAAAAGTATCCTTGAGAGCAGAACATAAGACCTACAGTTGTATGCAAATGCTTTCTGGGATATGCAGAGCTACGATGTGTTTTGAAACAGATTCATTGGTCATCTAAGAAAAACAACAGACACTATGAGATAATCCTCGGATATTCTAGGCTACCCAAACCATCCTGAAGTTCGAAACACAAAATCTACAGCTGTAACTTTAGCTCCCTGGCCTAAACAAAAATCTAAACTCCAGGACAGATTGGACGCCCTAGTACACCTCAAAAAAATATTTCCTATTTTTTTCAATCATTTAATCACCAAATCAATCAGAATACACCAAATTGCTTGTATAACAACCCTTGGAAAAAATTGAACCCATTCATTAAATAGTATTTCCGGTTACGAAGATATTCTAGTTTTTTTAAGACTACCTGTAATTTTGGTCCTGACATCTACAAGCATTACCAAAAATATGTTGATAGCCTATGAATTCAGTTTTTATTCCTAGGTGCGTAGAGATATGATTCAAGCGAATTTTTGGATGAAATTGACGTTCTTTATCATCCAATAACTCCCTGGAGTTGCGGTCTTAAGGTCTACCAGCGTTTTAAAAGGCATGTAGGCAGTTTATAAATTCAGTTATTATTTCTAGAGATTTTAATATGTAATTCAAATAAAATATTGAAATATTTATCCATCTAAATACTCCATGAAGTTGAGTTCTTTCGATCTACAGTGTAATTTCATTTCGTAATGTCCAACATCTCCTTGGAGTCGAATACCTTCGAAATAGTTCGAAGTTTCGCAAGTAGATATGAAGACCTAAACTATAAATAGATCGGAAGAAACCTAGAGTAGCTTATAACCTTTATATTTGTTTCAACTTTGATCTTCAGACCAGCATGAATTCATATCATTACCATAAGCTACCAAAAGAGATGTTTCCAGAGAGATCTTTGATAATCTAGAACAACTTTACGCCTTTGAACTTGTCTCAACTTAAACCATTGGAGGTCCATGAATAATTATCGTATCGATAAATTACCAAACGATTGGCGGTTTCATTTGTAGCTATGAAGACCTAAACTACAAAAAGTTCTTGAATAACCTAACGCAACCTTTCACCTCAAATATGGATTCAGCTGCGATTTTTGGAACTTCATGCATTCATATCATACCCATAAACTTCCAAAAGATTGATGCTTCCGCTTGTCAATACGAAGTCCTTTATTCCAGAGTATTACCTAGAACATCTATTGGTTGTTGCATAACCAAATATTATTTGCATGCCACTGAGCTCAACTTAGAACTTTGCACCTCCAAGAACAAGTTTTGTGCTCAATAAACAATAGATCGCTCGTAGTGCTTGTTGAACTGAAGATGTGAACTCCTTGAAGTTTGTGGATAATCTTGAACATTTTTTTATCGCAATATTCTGGTTTATATCTACATATCTCTATGAATTTGAATCAATACACATAACAGCCAAATAATTCATGGTTTGCAGATATGCAAACCTTCACACCATGGAGTTAGTCTAACGGTATAATGTTACTAGAAATTAGAAGAAAAATTAGTATTCTCCATTTAATTCCAACTACCTTTGCTTATCTTCGACAGATACGCGTATTTCGTCTACAATGTGCAGACTTCTTCAGTGTCTCGTACTAATAATTTGACTTAGATAACCCCGAAGAACCTTTAACCTCAATATTTGTTCCATTCCTCCACAAACCTTCATGAATTTCTACCGTTCTCAAAAGCATTCAAAAGATTGATGGTTTTGTTTATAGATATGAAGACTTTTATTTCATGGAAGTCATGTATAACCTCGACCATCGATATAAACTGCAAGAATTTCTTGCTACAATAACCTTTAATCTTAATAGATGGTCCAGCTAAAATCTACAACCTTCCCTAATGTTCAGCTTAGGTCCTTGGGTATAAGTTTCGTGCACGGTAACTCATAGATCGCTCGTAGTGCTTGTTGATCTGAAGATGTAAACTACAATAAATTCTTGGATTAGCTAGAACAGCTTTCTAACTCTATATTTGTTCTGAATCAGATCTACAAAACTCCATGGATTTGAATGGATGCCCAAATGATTGATGTTTTCACTTGTATATACCTTTACTCCATCTAAACAACCGAATGTCTCAGAAGTTGTTGCAGCTTAAATCTACAAAAAATCATGATGGTTTCGCTTTTTAATGTTAAGACCTTGTGTGTGAAGTCTATGGAGGTATTGCACAACTTGAATTATCGTATCAACTCAATATTTCAATTTTGATCTTCAAGAATTTGTTTTGTGTTGTCAAACAAACGAATATATCACATGTCACGCTTTTAGACCTACAGCTCTCTACTTCGAAAAATTCTTGTATAACCTAGAACAGGTTTTTATTGTAATAGTTGTACTGGCTTAGATTTGCAGTCCTGCAGATATTTGAACCGTACTCATATTGTATTAAATGATTGATGGTTTCACTTGTAGATATGAAGACCCTTACTCTATTGAAGTATTTAATAACCTGAGCCATTATTTCATAACAAGCTGTCAGCTTAGCTCTTTAGACCTTCAAGAAGAAGTTTTGTTAAAAAAAATGTTAGTAGATTGCCTTGTGTACTTATAGAACTTATTTCCAAGAAGTTATTGAATAACAAGAAAAAACCTTCATCTCAATAGTTGTTCTAGCCTATAGCTACAATCATCGTTGAATGTATACCCAATTAACCAAAAACATTATATCATCACAATTCCACCAACTATCAGCAATATAAATGCCATATAAGATTTTATCAATAATATTCTGTAGCGTGTAGCGTGAAATGTAGCATTATGTTTGCATTAGAAAATGACGATGCTTTACTAAATTTTTTATTATGGAATGCATGATATAAGCACAAATCAAAAGAAATATCCATTGATTCGAAAAATATGGTAGGTATAATGACATTATCTAAAATAAAATCGTTTTTTTCTTCAATCTCGCCCTCTATTGCGGTTATCCTGAAAAGGAGAGTTTAACGCAGATCAACAATATGACATAAATTTGGAGAAATTTTTAAGGATCAATATAATCAATTTCTGAAACAGGAATAGACTTTTTTCTAGGTTTCACGATTTTTATAACATTTTTATTAGAACTCTATGTTTATCAACATATCTAATAATCAAGATATTTTCAGAAAATATTTAGCACAAGGTCATGTATACATAGCAAACATAAGCTAAAATAGATCCTTTTAGTTCTTTGAAGGAATTGGCACTGTTCGTACGATGTCAATGCGATCTGGAATAGTGAAATTAGCACTACTAGAACGTCGTTTGCGGGTTCTTCCAGTAATTTCATTTTCTTCAGCGCCCAATTGGCGAACGTGTTGAATCATCCTGTTCGGTTTTTTATTTCCAGTATCTGCAAAAGGATCTGAGGATAAGCGCCAAGCTGCCACAGAGGAGGCCGAACACGTCAGAGATGTCATCAATAATTTCCGAAGTGGTGGTAAAAATTTCATCTGACAATTTATTGAAGCGATTTAATTGATAATGGAAGGAATATGAGGTTGTTTACTATTCCATTTCATTTGCAGGTTTTTTCAAGAATAATCTGTAATTTAATCAAGAAAAGCTCCCGCTATGGTAATGAACAAATGTGCGAATACAACAAATCAGTTTAGTGAAGCATACCTCACATATTCTGCAGTATGTCCAGCCCAGATATTACTTACAATCACGCTTTGGTCGTTCATCAGCTCGGTCAACGTGGGTATTGCTTGTTCCCGTGGTTTCATGGTCATCGATCCGAATACAACAAATAACAGCTACCGAATAACAGCTAACAAATAAAATAAACTACCATAGCTGGGGAGATTTCACTGCGGACTGCTTTGCTGCTTGACACAAATCATCGTTTTGAAGTTCAACGTGAGGGGCAACAGGATTGCACTATAGTAATACACTATATTCCAGAAACGTCAACTTTTGTCCCATCTCTCTCACACCAATAGTCACAAAAACGTCTTGTTGACATTCTGAGGTCGACACCATTACTGGACTGGGATTTGAAACTCACCAATACATATAAAATACATTTCGTACACACACACACAACCGCAATGGCATGACACACACATATACACAAACGAACAAAACGATATTTTTCATGGTTTGGGTTGATGTCTAAGCTACCGCAGTTTTTGCGGGTAGAGCAACCATCAATTGTTGTAATATTATGGTTTCAGTTGAAAATCGAATTTATCGACTAGCGACAATCGATTTTACTCTCGTTCTGTACGTTAAACCTAATGTCGGAAGTAGAGCGCTGTACGGCGCATCTGATGCGCCATAGTTTGGGTGTGTGTTTTATATTTTCTGCAAATAATAATCAAACCCAACAAAACATGTAAAAAAAATCCTTTTCGGATTATCGTAAAACAAGTGATCCTCATTATGAGGGAAACGTTAAAACAGTCATTTTTTACCAATCTAGCGGTGAGACCTGTCTGATCCAGTCATATTTATTATTTATTACAGAATATTTTGCTCTCCGGCAAGTATTATCAGCTTGGGCTACAATAAAAACAGTATTACCAAATTTTCAGATTAATTTTACGCACATATCCTACTTTGCGAATCACTTTGTTAAACTAGCAGAACTAAAATAATTTTCTTGTATGTAAAATTATTCTAGTATTCCTAAAGAAAACCAGAGAAGTTTTTTATATTACGATTGTATTAAGGCATATAGATGTTTGGATTTTTTTTAATCTGGCAGTTAGCTTTTACCAACGATAACGATTACATACTCGTGTGCTTTTCAGAAATCGCAAACGTAATTTGTGATCGAGCCTCGGTCCCTTTCATTTCATGTATCGTAATTTTTGAACAGATCTTGAATTGTCAAGATTGACAACGAGAAACTACAATAGTGCTGTTGTTTTTCTCACCTATCGTTTTTTTGATGAGTTTGCCTGACAATGTCACAGCGATGTCGCGCTACACGATAAAAGTCCATCCGCAACCACCATCCAGCTTATCAATCCACCGTAAGGTGGATTACGGTGAGCTGTTGAGTTGTTAAGTGAGCAAAAGGAAGAAGGCAACTATTTTGACAGTTCTGATTGGGAGGTGAATGTTGTGTTTCGGAATAATTTAGAAAAGCAATAAAGGTTAAATTAAATTTTGTTTATTTTTCAGCATTTCAGTATGGCGTTTGCATAGAAATTGTTCTTCTGGCCTTCAACTGCTATTTCCAATGGAGGACTTGCATGGGCTTATATTTGAAAGCCGAACTACTCTAATCTTCCCTTAATCGCATAGACCTGACAGGCTTTTACCCAGTTTTCTGCTTTTCCATGCACCCCTGACCACCAGCCAAGCTCTGTAAGGATACTTTTGTATTCGAAAGTCAGGCGATGGCTTTGATGGGATACTTCCAGTGTCTTCCCGAAGTGCGCTTGGGACAACGATACACCAGTTTTTACAACTAAACTATTCAAACTTTACAGCTCCGATACTTGCTGGTATCATTGAACTGAGTGCTATCATGCTATCAGTTGCTTGTTAAACAGTTGCTATCATCCTCTGTTCAGGAACCCTGCTGCGTTGACTTCTAGCTTTGCAGTTTGCCATGGACTAGTGTTTATGTTAAATGGCTCACCAATTCAAGTGTGTTGGCGAGAGGGTGAATCAGCGTTGTTATCACTGCAACTTGATGCACTAAATGTCGTAAATGTAAGGGCTCAGTCGTATTGCCATTCATCGGCCCTAGCAAGTACGCTCTTAGAATTTTCAAGTGGTCGATTGAAAATGAACGATGTACCCTTCGAATCGACTCGCAATGTTAAGTGTCTGCACAGTAGAATTGTGGAAAGTGCTTTATGCTCCAAATTCCACCCACTGCTTCCCGTTGGTAACACATCTCTTATTCAGTTAGGGCCGTAGAAGCGAAACTTATAGTACGATGTGTACCATTAGTATTGACCTGAGGCCACCTTTTGTGGCCGTTGCTTATGTATACCAATATAAATAACCTAAAGGAGCAAATCTGGTTACTTATTCTGACTCTTGATTGATGACATATATATCTTTCAGTCATCTTTTCTTCGGGTATTCAAAATTTATAAGAAAGTCTTTTAATACAAGATAATTAAGAGTTGTATAATTCCCGTAGATTCGAGGCTTTTTTAACACGCAAACTGAAGCAAAAGTTGACCGAAGAAAATCATCATCATTATTATCAGAAAAATATCGAGGTTCTAAAGAAAATCGATTGAACTCATGCGTATATAATTTTTTTCTGCATATCCAGTTGGAGTTGTACATTTTAATATCATTAACTGTCGTGCTCATTTTATTATATATTAATAATATTATTTTGTTATGTCATTTTATTATTTCATGTTATCACATGATAGTATCGTATTATTGCATTAACATTCAGTGCCTATGTAGTACATAGGTACAAATGAGATCTAATACAATGGATTATTGCGATTCAGGGAAATGGAACAGCAATCTAAAATTTAAGATATACTATTTCTTAATGAATTTTAAATTAAAACGATCTCATGGTCTCTATATCTTAGATGACCTAGAGCACTTGAAAAAGAAGATAATTTTTCTTCATTATATCACATTACAACATTTATATATTAACATCATAATAATTTTATAATTTTCAACTAATAGGTATAATATATATGGTCGTTTTTACCACAAAAAACTACTGGTGAAATCCCTACGTTGTGTTTTATTTTTTAAGTTTCAGCGCACCTATCCCCAGGAAAACGGTTGATCAAGCAGCGTCCGGTAATGCAGGTAAGATGTTTCTCTTTTTAGCTTCCAGTGTACTCCTAGTTCGTTTAACGGTAGGTATCCGCGATAACTTTAATCGTCCACTCTATCCGACAATCAAGATTACTCTGCTCTTGCGTTTTATGCTTTGCCTTAACCTAGCTAATATTGGTCGGTCGAGTACACGGTAATTCTGAGGTAGTCATTTTTTGACTACATTCTATGCATTTTAATGAACATACTCCATACGTCAAAAAGTGCCTACTTTTTAATCCCAAAAAATGAATACTTTTAAGTTCTTTTCTTATTCCAGTGCGATAGAAAAAATGCATAAAAACAGAGCTGTCATCAAAGTGGAAATATCGATTTGTTCTAGTTTACTGGCTTTTCCGGAAGAAAGTGATAATAAAAAATAGGTTCTTGCAAGCCAAATCTTAATCCAGTATCATGGACAGGTTATGAGGAACTAATAAGATTTTGTTTTTATTTCTTTATTTTCAGCCGTTGGCATTAATTCGGTCATTTAAATTGATGTATATCATTGATATTATAACCTATAACCAGAATTGAAAACTTTCTTCTGCAAATCATCCAATTCCAGCAAGAAGAAACATGTTCCTACCTTATGATGGATTTTATTTGCATGTGTGGGGCTTTGACGATTTGTCTCAAAAAGTCAGACCCGAAGTTTTGATATATTGACGCTAAGTTTCTTATTCATCTTATTTTCATAAAGTGACTAGTTCCTAAACACAATCACATTTAAAAAATGCATAGTTTCTAATCTCTTTCACATGCTGAAAAATGCCTAAATTTTATTCACTTTTTGACGTATAACCTTTTTAGGCATTTTTGCATAAAACCGTTTTAGGCCTATTATGCATAAATCCAGTCTTCAAGCAAAGTGCCTACTTTGAAGTCATAATTGCCTACTTCAGATTTACCGTGTATGATCGGGTACAGCGCTGCCAGTACGCCGAAATAAAGTAGCGCAAGTAGGCTGATAGTCCGGGAGCTGCTGAGAAATCGCATGCAATTTAGTTGTGCTTTTGCTATAATCGACCATACCCGCCGCCTTGAATGACATTCAATTCAAAAAACTATAAACAAAGCATCGTAACATAAAGTAACTCTTATCAAATTTCAACTATTTTAGGAATTTCTTATTCACTAGTGGAATTGGACTCATCTGCTACTGTTATTTCTACTGATGTTCATCTAATCGGTCGTTGCTCGATGCTGGATGATTGTTTTCGGTGTTGCGGATGGCAGGATCATAAGGCAGCATGCAGATTTTAGTACACGGCCGTTTGATGATTCCCTTCGACGTGCGTAAGGTTACCACTCTGGCTATGCTGTCCTTCCCAGGATGGACTGCGATAATTCGAGCGAGAGGCCAACGAGTTGTAGGCTGCTGCTCGTCGACGACGATGACCATTCGATTCTGTAGGATGCTCTCGTTCTTCAGGAAGCCTTTGGTGTCCAACTGGAGTTCTTGAAGATATTCTTTCTGCCAATGCTGCCAAAACAGCTCGGTTTGTGCCTGGAGTTTCCAGTAATGGTCTAGTTGACTGGTTGGAATTCTGCGTAGGTCTGGGTCGGGCAGCGCGAGAAGCGACGTACCGATGAGAAAGTGTCCTGGAGTTAATGCGGCCAAATCGTTGGGGTCCTCGTTTACCGGAAGCAGTGGCCGGGAATTCATGATGGCCTCAATTTGTGCGAGAAGAGTGCATAGTTCCTCGTATGATAATCGTGATGAACCGAGTTGACGGTACAAATGCTTCTTGGCCACCTTGATGGCCGACTCCCATAATCCGCCAAAATGACTAGCTTTCGGTGGAGTAAAGTGCCACGTTATTCCCTCTGCGGCACAAGATGACATGATTTGCGTTTGATTTTTGTCGTTGGATAGCATCGAAAATATTTCCGTGATGTCGTTGTTGGCGCCTTCGAAATTCTTCCCGTTATTCGAATGTATGTGCAATGGCCGGCCTCGACGAGAGATGAACCTGCGGAGCGTGGCCAGGAACGCAGAGGTGGATAGCTCGCTGACCAGCTCCAAGTGCACCGCTTTCGTTGCGAAGCATACGAAGAGACACAAATACGCTTTCGTGGGACTGGCACGTTTGTGGATGGCCTTTAGGTAGAAAGGACCAGCGTAATCCACTCCTACTATGCTGAACGGACGGCTGGGAATCACTCTCGCTGCAGGTAATTGTCCGATTTGTTGTTGTGTGGGTACGGGGTTCAAACGATAGCACCGGAAACAGGCACGTACGATGCTACGAACTAGTCTACGACCGTCGAGAGGCCAAAACTCTTCTCTAATAGCCGTCAGTAATGTACGCCCGCCACCATGCAGAAGTTTCGTGTGGTAGTATTCCGTAACGAGACGCGTGAAAGGATGCGCTTTCGGAAGGAGGGCTGGATGTTTCGCTTGGTAAGGTAATTGAGATAATTTAAGACGTCCGCCCACTCGCAATACTCTCTCTGGGTCGATGAACGGACTCAACCGTCGAAGTGGTGAACGCTTTCCAACTACTTGGTTTTCTTGCAGTGCTTTGATTTCGGAGGCGAAGGCGTCGGTTTGTGCCCAACGAGTCAATGTCATTTTGGCTTCCGCTATCTGTTGAGAGGACAAGCTGATGCTGGTCGGTTGAGGTATGCTCGATTGAGTGCGGGCTTTCGTGCGGCAGTTGGTGATGAACCGCTGGCAGTAGGCGATAACGTGAAGTAGGCGAGTGTAGGAGGACCAGCGAAGGAACCATGGATTTATTGACGGCGTTGTTGTTACTGCTGCAGACACAGTTCGAACTTCTAATTCAGCTTCGGGTATGTGTGGAGGATTGGATGTTGGCCAGTTTTCAGCTTTATGAGCTAACCAATCGGGTCCGTTGCACCAGAGCTTGCTCTCGATGAAGTCCGCTATGGCCATTCCGCGTGACACCAAATCAGCAGGATTTTCGTACCCGGCGACGTGATTCCAGGCACAGCCATGAGTAAAATGCTGGATCTCTGACACACGATTTGCGACGTAGGTTTTCCAGGTATTTGGAGGGGATCGAATCCATTGCAGCGTGATGGCAGAGTCTGACCAGAAATACGAGGTGGAAACGCTAATATTTATCGCTTTCTTTATACGATCGTAGAGATGTGCACCTACAACAGCAGCACAGAGTTCGAGGCGTGGCAGACTGACTCGTTTAAGAGGCGCTACGCGTGACTTGGATGCAAGTAGACAAATACGGACCTGTCCATGAGCATCTTCACAGCGGGTGTAGATGCATGCACCGTAAGCAGATTCCGAGGCGTCGGAGAAAACGTGTAGCTGCATGGTAGCATTCGGTAAAAGCGCGTAGCGTTCTACACGGTACGTAGAGATTATTGGGAGTTCATTACGGATATTTTCCCATCTTCGTTGAATTTGTTCCGGAACGGGATCATCCCATCCACAGGATAGAAGCCAGAGTTCTTGCATGAGTATTTTTGATTTTACGACGACAGGAGCGATAAGTCCAAGAGGGTCGAAAAGACGTGATATGGCCGACAGGATCGATCGCTTCGTTGCAAAATCGGTGCAGAGGTCGATGTTAGAGTCAAAACGTAGATTGTCGGCTTCTGGTTCCCAGCATATTCCTAAGGCTTTCACGGTTTCATTGGGGCTAAATTCAAGCGACGACTGCGTTCCGATTTGGTCGTCATTAAGACCCTTTAAGACTTCCAGCTCGTTCGATGTCCACTTTCGAAGTTCGAAGCCTCCTTTGGCGAGTAGCTCCATCATCTCCGTTCGTAACCGAATAGCTTCTTCCACTGAGTGTGCTCCTCCGATGAAGTCGTCTACGTAAAAGTTCTTACGCAACGCTGGGCCACCAAGTGTGTATGCGTGGCCTTCGTCATCCGCCAATTGTTGTAAGGTGCGTGTTGCCAAGTAAGATGAAGGTGCCAGCCCATACGTAACGGTAAGTAATTCGTAGATTTGTACTGGATTCTGAGGAGAAAAGCGGAAGAAAATGCGTACTAGAGATCTGTCGTCCGGATGCAGCAAAACCTGGCGATACATTTTTGCGATGTCGCCTACAACAGCCACCTTGTATGTTCGAAAACGGAGCATGATGTCCAGTAACTCATCCTGCACAACCGGGCCAACGGAAAGTACTTCGTTTAGAGAGTAGCCTGTCGAAGTTTTTGCCGAAGCATCGAAAACGACTCGAACCCTCGTGGTCGTGCTGGAATCTTTAACCACTGGGTGGTGCGGAAGGTAATATGACACGACAGGTTTTTCTTCGTGAGCTCCAACTAATCGCATGTGGCCAAGCTTGAGGTATTCCTGCATAAAAGCGTGGTAATCTTGCTTCAGCTTTTCGTTACGTTGGAGTCGCTTCTCCAATAGTTCGAATCGACGAAGCGCATTAGCTTTTGACGCACCAAGCTTAATATCAAAGTCAGGTTGACGTGGCATTCGAACGATGTAGCGACCATCTTCATTACGTGAAACCGTAGACTGAAACTGAACTCGCTTTTTGATCGTCAATCAGTTTGGACGCAATTTTAAATCGCTCGCGACCACGCGCGTTTTGTTTTATTAATTTGTGCTTACTTTTCATTTTATTCTTGAGTGCTTTTTGCCGGTGCCGTTTATTCAAACAAGAGTCAGATTAATTGTGAAGTGTGCTTATTGGACTCGTCTGTCGATTCCGTAATGTGGACGTGTATTGGATGCACACGCAAGTTTCACGCCGCCTGTGTGGGTGTGACGGTTCCCCGAGGCTCACTTCGGAACCCAAAAAAAGACAGAAAAGCTATTGATCCGTCGTTATTTGTGCTACCATGTTGTGGTTCATGCCAAACTCTGGTAACCGCAACTTTTGAGTTCAACGTTCTCACTCAACAACAAAAGCTCCTGGCTAAGCAAATTAGCGAAAACACGGAGGTTATGCATCGACTTGCTCTCCAACAGGAAAAACCAAATATAGTCTCGGAAGCTATTGAGAGTATGGAAGTCATTCTTACTAGCATAAAAAATGAACTGTCTTCCATTAACAGAAACAGTAGTTTGACTGGAAGTACTACTATGCTGAAAAATCATTTAACCTCTTTAGTTGACACAGCAATGACGTCAACAATGCATAATCTAGCAGGTGATCTAAAAAAGGAGCTGCTAAATATTAACAATGAAATAATTCAGCTCAATCAGCTGAGCATAGAAACCGCAGCCAGTTTAAATATGCAAAGCAACTCTATGCTAGAGCTCGATATCTTGGACGAGCTAAAAGCACTGACTGCGAACATAAACGCAATACCAAGGCATGGGGAAGCACACGCCAATGCACATTTAACTCCGTCACTCGATTCAAATCCCAGCCTGGCGATAGAATTGAATCATAACAACAAACACGACACCGACGACTCAGGTTGGCGACTTTTGGGAATGAGGAAGGTATGGAAAGCGGATTGGAGTGAATATGATGCTCGAAAATTACGTCGTTTGAATCAGCAGAAATTGGCTGAAAAGGCTAAAAAGAAGAAGAAACAGTATCTAGCAAATTTAGCAAGAAACGTCGACTTCATTAACAACAACAACAACAACAACAACAACAACAACAACAACAACAACAACAACAACAACAACAACAACAACAACAACAACAACAACAACAACAACAACAACAACAACAACAACAACAACAACAACAACAACAACAACCATAGCAACCGTACACACTCACCTGTTTTCAACAATAAATGCAATAAATTGCTGAAGAAGATCGCGATTACGAATATTTCGATTTCTTCCCAGGATTTTCAAGGGACATTGGAGTTAGTCAAGTCAAATTTCAAGACATATTTCAAGGTTTGAATAATTTAGACGTTTCTAAAGGTTCTGGCCCTGATGGAATACCACCAGTATTTATGAAAAACTTAGCATTGGAACTTACATCACCTTTATTTTGGCTATTTAATATGTCATTGATATCTGGGATCTTTCCCAAACTGTGGAAAAGTTCCTACCTAGTACCTATTTTCAAAAGTGGGAAAAAATCTGACATACGTAACTATCGTGGAATTGCCATTTTATCTTGCATTCCTAAACTTTTTGAAGCAATTATTAATGAAAAATTGTTCACTCAAATCAAAAACAGAATCACTACAAAGCAACATGGATTTTTCAAAGGACGATCAACTAGCACAAATTTATTGGAATTCGTTAACTACTCTCTGATATCAATGGACAATGGTTACCATGTAGAAGCTCTTTATACAGACTTCAGCAAAGCTTTTGATCGCATTGACATACCCATGCTTCTTTTTAAATTGCAAAAATTGGGAATTGAGCCAGGAATTCTCAAATGGATCGAATCCTACCTTACTAACCGTCAACAAATAGTAAGATTTAAAGGGAAGAAATCAAACCCTATTCAAGTCACCTCTGGAGTTCCCCAAGGCTCTCATTTAGGCCCCCTCTTATTTATTTTGTTTGTAAATGACGTTTCCTTTATTCTTAAAAACATTAAATTTCTTGTTTATGCTGATGACATGAAACTATTTTTAGAAATAAGAAATAAAGAAGATATTATTACATTCCAGCAAGAAATAAACGTTTTCTATGTCTGGTGTAACAAAAGTCTTTTACAGCTAAACGTAAAAAAATGTAATTCGATTACTTTTAGTAGGAAACGAAGCACTCTAGACGTAACTATTAATTTAGGGAATCAGCCAGTTGAAAAGTGTAAAAGAGTAAGGGACTTAGGAGTTATCTTGGATTCCAAACTTACATTCATTGAACATTACAATACTATCATCAACAGAGCAAATAATATGCTTGGATTTATAAAACGTTTTTGTTACAATTTTCATGATCCGTACACAATAAAAACATTGTACATTGCATATGTGAGGTCAATACTGGAATATTGTAGCGTAGTTTGGTCACCCCTTTCAGTCATACAAGAAGAACGAATAGAATCGGTACAGAAGCAGTTTTTACTATTTGCCCTTCGTAAATTAGGTTGGACAAGGTTACCTCTTCCATCTTATGAAGCACGCTGTATGCTAATCAGCATCCGATCATTAAAAGAGCGCCGTGAATTTGCATTAGTTTCATTCGTAAATGATATTGTTGCGCAACGCGTTGACTCAGTAGAACTTTTAGCAAAACTTAATTTTTACATTCCGTCCCGGCAATTACGAAATAGAAATATATTTACTACAAGCCATCATCGCACAAATTAAGCCAAATTTGGGCCTCTTAATCAGATGATGGCAACGTACAATAAGCACGGAGAAAATGTTGACTTCACTATGACTAAAACAAAATTGAAGCAATACTTCAATGCAATTAGATAACCTAAACATTAAAAATATAAACCTGATATGTTAGTTTTTTAAGACATACTATATATTTAAGAAGTGTAACATAAAATTGTAAATATCATTGTAACAAAACGGTCTACTACTGATTGACGACAAATAAATAAATAAAAAAAACTGCCTCACAGTGTCGCTCTTCTACGGAATAGCCATCATTAATAATCAGCTCTTCGGATTTCCAGAAGCGCTCGATGCTTTCTTCGAGGGAAAGCATTGAAATAGTTACTAAATTAGCTGCATACGTGTCAGATGTGACATCCGTGTGAATTTGCGAAGATGAGCCAGCGACAATCCAACCGAAAACGCTGTCTACGAGGACGGGAAGGTTCGCGGCCAACTGAAGACGTGCTGCGTTGGGAAAGAATGAATAGAAGTGCTTCGCACCAAGCACTAAGTCGACCGGCTGCGATTTGTTGAAAGCAGGATCGGCTAATACAAGTTCCTTCGGGATGTTCCATCCTGCTGTGGTAATGCTCTGTGATGGAAGGTCTGCAGTCACCTTGTCCATTACCAAAAATTGGACATCGCACGAAAACTGTTGATTTCTAGCGCGAACTTCCGTGCACACTGAATGTCGAACCGGTTTACACAATTTGCCGGCTCCTTGGACCGTAATATTTACGTTGCTTCGTCGCAAACGTAGAATGCTTGCTAGCCGCTCGGTTATCAAGTTTGGTTGTGACGCGCTATCCAGGAGGGCCCGCGCGGGGTGCTCTTGACCGTAGGCGTCGACGATGTTCACGATAACGGTCAATAGGAACACATTGTCTCTTGGCTGCTGTACTGGTGCACTAGTTTGAACAACCGGAACTATCTCTGTTGCAGTCACCATCGATTGTTTGGACCTTTTTGGTGGTAGCGATGGGCTTTGATCGACCACTGGAGTCGCGGAAGCTGTTGAAAATACCGTAGAGTTGTCGCTCGAGGACTTGCGGCCGGTATCCGATGCATCGTAGTGCAGAAAACTATGGTGACGACGATTACAATGTCTGCAATTCATTTCCGAAGGGCAGTTGCGGAATGAGTGATCGATCTTTAGGCAGTTGAGGCACAGACGCTTCGCGTTAACAATCTGCTGACGTTCAGAATGTGGAAGGCGTTGAAATTTGAAACATCTGGCCAACGGATGTGGTAAATTGCAGACAGGACATCTTTTCGCTGTACTAGCAGTAGACGAGCACGACGAAAGACGAATAGTCGGTGGTTGTTTCTTTGAAGACGACGCAGTAGACGGAACGGAATTCGATGATACATGGTGGTTCACGGAAATGGATTCCAACACCCGCATTCTCCGTTGCAGGAATTCGATCAGGGCGCTGTAGTGTGGATCCTTCACTGTAGATGCATGGTCCTCCCACGCCTTGAGTGTATCTTCGTGCAGTCTTGTACAAAGCAGGTGTTCAAGGACGGTGCTCCAAGAATCGGTAGGTTCCCCAAGTTGTCGAAGGATTTTTACGTGCCTCTCGAATTCATCAACCAACCCGTGAAGCGTAGCAGCGGACTCCTTCTTCATCCGCGGAACCTCGAAGAGTGCTTGGAGATGGCGTTTCTTCATGAGGTACTCGTTGGCAAATCGACTTTTGAGTGCTTCCCAAGCTAGAATGTAATTCGCGGAGCTAATCGCTATCGATTCGATGGACTGCGCAGCTTCTCCCTTAACAGCTGCCCTCAAGTAGTGGAACTTTTGTATATCGGGAACATCGGCGTTAGAGTGGATTAATGCGACGAAAGTGTCATGAAAGGCGAGCCGTTGCTGGTAATCCCCGTCGAATTCCGGTAGAGAGATAGTTGGAAGCTTGATCCCAGAGAGAGTCGAGTTAACTTGAGCGGAACAGGGATTGCGAGCATTGATTGAGGTGGTAGGCAACTTAGAAAGCAGATCCGCTTTTATTGTAAACAGTCGAGATTCATAATCTGCGCGGACTTCCTCATGTATCACTCTACCCTCTTCAGTCGTTGCAGCGTCCTCTAATTGTGTCTGCACGGCCTCCAAGCCAGCCCAGATGTTGTCGACGTGGCTCAATCTTAGCGGTACTTGCCCTTGGCCCCGCACAGCATCGTAGTTCGTGATGAACGCCTCTACCCGACCCAGTGTAGCGAGCAGTGAGCTTCTTCTAGCGAATACAACAGCTTGTTCTGCCATAATAGATGGTCGATGACGCAGGAATGGTCGGTGAAGTCCGCAAAAGGTCGAATCTGCACAAAAAGTGGACCACGGTAGATCGAACGATATAGAAATAGTTTCTTGGAAAGGTACTCACCTTGTCCAAGGCAAGAAATGCCTTGAATTTAGTTCTGCCAACAGGAACGATTTTGAGCACTTTTTGACCTGTACACAGATCAGGTTGCATGCGAAGATACCTCAGCTGTCTTCGATGATCCGGTATGGCAATGAAATTGCCAGCAAAGTCCACAACTATGCCGTAAGAGGCCCAGTCGGATGAGCACGTTCACGTAGGATTAAACAATCGTCGGTTAGAGCACAATGGCACAGAACAAAAACGTCTTTTGTAGCCTGTTGGCGTCGGTTGCCTGAAGCGATGGCGCCAACGGTCGAGCAGCAATGGCGCAATTATATAGACTATGCACAGATTTCGCAATGGCGGAAGCCAAAAGAATGTTCCAGAACTTTTTCTGACCGAAATCCTGGTCACGGCACCAATTTTATGGTCGTTTTTACCACAAAAAACTACTGGTGAAATCCCTACGTTGTGTTTTATTTTTTAAGTTTCAGCGCACCTATCCCCAGGAAAACGGTTGATCAAGCAGCGTCCGGTAATGCAGGTAAGATGTTTCTCTTTTTAGCTTCCAGTGTACTCCTAGTTCGTTTAACGGTAAGTATCCGCGATAACTTTAATCGTCCACTCTATCCGACAATCAAGATTACTCTGCTCTTGCGTTTTATGTTTTGCCTTAACCTAGCTAATATTGGTCGGTCGAGTATGATCGGGTACAGCGCTGCCAGTACGCCGAAATAAAGTAGCGCAAGTAGGCTGATAGTCCGGGAGCTGCTGAGAAATCACATGCAATTTAGTTGTGCTTTTGCTATAATCGACCAATATACTCTTAAATATTATGTCTTATATGTCCAATTATCATTTTGATCCTTTTTTCTCCTCTTGTGATTTAGAATTATCTAGTGCCTCGAATGCAAGAAGCTGCAACGGAATCTGTGTTAGGCTTTTGTACATATCACTGAATGTATTTTTCATTTCCAATTTGCAAACGGACATTTCACCACAGCTGAGCTGATCGGAATAATGCAGCGTGGTATGCCATTTGGCTAGTGTCTGATTTTACAGTTCAATCTTTGTCATTACTTTATCATAACTCAAAATATTACATTTGATAATATTGTTTTATTGATTTTACTTCATAGATGATTTAAACATTACTGATTGTTTTTTCTCTGTTGTCCTTCACTTCCTTTCAATTACATCTTCCCTGTTTTCCTAACTCAGGAGCAATAAGTATTGTCCAGCAAAAATAAAAGCGGATTGCTGTTATAAAACTAGTATCAAGCAGCAAATAGTGACTATGACAACAGTAAATTAAAATGTATAAATGTAAGTTTTATACAATTTCAGTAGATTTAACAAACTTTTCAGGATACCTAAAATCAAGATTTTTGGTGAATTGCTGCTATCGCTGAAAACAAACAAAAATGTGCTTAAGCGCGGAACCACATAACACTACCCTTTACAACATTTCTTGCATTTCAACCGAATGAAGATCATATATAATCGATACGAATGCTCGTAGTATTTTTATTTACATGTGATGTGATGTGATGAGATGTGTAATAAGAACCCACCATCAGTGCAAGGATTACCTATGGCTGCAGGACTATTCTCAGCAGGTTTTTCTGAGAGAATAGCCTACGTGATGGCTTCTTGTAGCAGGGTCAGCCGATCTCAGTGAGGACCTTCGGAAGACTACGGCCAGAAGGCCGCGTGTCTTCGCATGACAAGGGACTGGCGACTCCCCGAACCCTTGTCCAGTCAACAAATCCTTCGACTGCCTTAGGCTACCCCCCCAGGGAATCCCCGTTATATAGTTGTTAAAGGAACAGTAGACATTTTTAACATAAATGATTTATAAAAGTTAAGACAAAATGAAAATTTCACGGCTATTCTGAACTTTAGATTCAATTAACACATTTATTTTTGTTTTTATTTGCACTAGTAAATGTACTGCAAATTTCTACTGTTCCTTATAAAATAATTGTGCGCAATAAAATGAGGAAAAATCTCACAAAATAAAGAATACTTACATTTTTCGTGGTAGGGTAAGACTTCAGCAAGCTATCATACCGCGCTGGCTACATTGCGTTGATGGAACTGCCTCCTAAGGTATAGCTGACGAGATACAGCGTTTCTTACACAGCCGCTGTTTGAGCCGCACCTCCTTGGTGGACAGACGCTTGGCACGCACCTCCTCAATCTAGCTGAAGTCAGAAGGACAACAGTGCCCAGGCTGCACTACCAGCTAAGTACGCAACCCTTAGCTGGCGGTCTTTGTCATCTGTTGACCCGTGGAAGCATGAGGTAGGAACTTGTGAGGACCAGAGCTATGTTGCGGGGACGCACGCTCCATCACAGTTGTCGACTCACCATTTTGCAGCCCAGGCCGATGATTTCAGAATAAGAATGCATAAATTCAATTTTGCTGAGTAGTATTTTTTATTTACATCTATATATATATACACTATTATATAAATATTTCATGGGAATAGGTGGGATCATCAGGGCACTCGATTGAAGCACTCTGGATTATAGACACTCAAGTAATAGACCGGACAACTCGCATTTCCCATACGATTTGACAGTTGTTTTGGATACATCAACTGTGCCAGACTCACGTTGTCCGGTCTATTACTATGAGTGTCTATACTCTGGATGGGGATAGTGGGAATGCCGACTCCCCATTGCTAACAGTTTGTGAATAGAGGGTGGGCTCTTCTCCCCGCCCATTGGGGCATCCTCATGTTAGATAGATCGCTCTTATGACCAATTGTTCATTCTTGTTGTTGGAAGGAGATTCTTTATATCCCTGTGGAAACGTATAAATGATGTTGTCTATCGATCCACCCAACCCCTCCTTTGCCCTTTATACAATGGCATGATAAGGATTATCAGTGGTTATCAATGCTTGATCAAGTCTAACAGCGAGGAGAGCCCATTGCTGTCGGACTCCGTGCTACAATGGGTGGTAGAAAATATCACACATCATTATATCACATAATATTGTGGGTAGTTGAGCGGACTGTAGACAATCAAATCATTGGTAGTATGCAAATCAATCTGTATAGATATAGACTCGGAAACTACTGATCCGATTGGTGTGGAAATTTGTATGCAGAAGTATTTGGGGCGGGAACGGTTCTCATTATTTCTCGAGATGTGGGGGTGGGGGGCATATAAATGATACAGAAATTTCTGCATGATTCAAAAATACAAACAATGACAACTGTAACAACACCGAATACTTCATCATTTCTCAATAGTGATTAATATCGAATTCGTTTTTAAGCCTAGGTTGGAACCAGCTCCAACCTGCGATACCCGAACTTATCGTCAGTGCAAACCTTAATCCGATACCAGTTACAAATAAAACCATGCACACTGACGTTTAACACACAACAAGCCGACCCAATTCTGATACCCGATCCAGTTCAGTGAACGAATTCGCTATAATCCCAAGTAACAATCGGAATGATTTGCTGCTTGTGGGTTCGATACAGTTTCATGTGATTGTCATGAAATCAAGCTCTAAAGTATAATATAAAACTATTTTATGACTACCAAAACAAAACTCAGGCTTCATATATGCTCCGCACTAAAGTATTGACGTAAGCCCAAAGGTGGTTCTGTAGTCGTCCTAAAAACTATAGTTACAGGGCTGGTAGCGAGTCTCTTTTTAGTGACTTGGTCACTATTTTGAGTCTAGTAACTAAAAAGTCACTATTTGCATCCAAGAGTCACTAAAGTCACTATTTTTCGGAAAATGGTCACTAAAGTCACTATTTTCGCACTGCCGAATGTAAAAAGTTTTAAAAAATCACTTGTTCATATTGTATAATAGTCATCCAAATTTGGCGATCTGGCCATACTTCATAAAAGTCGAGAAGTAATAACTAGATGCCCTGGTGAACGCTGTCCTGCCTCTAACTCAATTGAACTTGTCAAATGCAGAGCGCTGGTCGGTCCACAGCACTCTAGATTAGCTTGAATGCGACGCACGTGGTCCCATAGTACAACATCTTTTATTGTGTTTCCAATGTTCTAGCTATTTCATGATAATTTTTCATATTTCTATACAAATAAACCTAATGAAGTCCATGACGAATCGAACGGGATAGGTGTGAAAATTTAAGACGTTTATCCAATATACAAATGAAAGGTCCAATGAAGAAACTACATACAAGAATCAAGTCATATTTGATTTACACTTACTTTTTTTCAAAAATATTTTGTTCGATTCAGTTTTTTCAAAAGTGAAAAGTGAAAAATGTGAACAAATTGAAAATCAGACAAAGGGCTTGTTATCGTTTATTCACGTAGTAATTCTGAATCTAGGATTAATTGTTCGTATCCCGTCAGTCAAGCAAACTCAATTCCATCATAGATGAAATAGGGATACACTGCAATTCGACCAGTTTATGAAAGCGTAATGATTTCAAAGTTTCATTAAAACTCGTACACTAGAATTTTATATTTTACTGATATTTCTGAGACAAATAATCTATATATATAAAAATGAAATGCTGTCCGTTCGTGACAGCATAACTCACGAACGACTCAATGGAATTACTTGATTTCTTTTTCATTTGATTCGTCTTGAATTCCAACAGGTTTTTAAAATAAAAAATGTACGAAATTTTTTCGGGAAAGTAAAAAAAATCATTTAAATTAAATTTTCACTTTGTATGGAAATATCATAATAGAAAACAACAACACCATCCATCGAGTTGGAAGGAGAAACCGTTGGAAAATTTTATAATGGCGTCTTAATTAACAAAAAAAGGACGAGAGAGGAGCGAATCTCTCATTGTTATTTAGGACTTTTTGAAAAATTATGCGAAAAACGATAATACACTGGAGTCGTTTATAATGCGAGTTTT
Organism: Aedes japonicus; assembly: GCA_034211315.2. Lineage (NCBI taxonomy): Eukaryota > Metazoa > Arthropoda > Insecta > Diptera > Culicidae > Aedes > Aedes japonicus. Next base: position 152,440 of record JASCZW010005983.1, on the reverse strand, counting down.
TGTTTACGTGGTGTTCAGAATTCACGCGAGGAGATACTGTTCACTTAGATTTTGGCATTAACGCGTTTACGAGGTTTTCGTAAATTACGGGTTTGTACGTGAATTCTAGGAGCTACTCAGTTGTTTTTAAGGTTTTTTTTTTAAGTGCACTCATTCCTGCGTAAAAAGCAACCTCACCCAAGTAACATTGCCAAAACCATCCAGCTTTACTAAGTTTTATTAAAGTTTTATGAAAGCCACCAGAAATCAATTCGGTTTTATTATGGCAGCAAGAGATGCCAATAGGTTTCAAATTTTAGTCAGGTTTATAAGAACCTAAACAGCTTTTTTACAACAATCTTAAAACCTTAACTTCTAAAATTTTATCCCTATCAAAGTTTTTATTTTGACTTTGTAAAATCATAAAATACTGTTTTGAAATACCGTTTTAGGACTCATTCATATTATCTTATTATGGTCAGTTGAAAAAGCATTTTAAAACCATTTTGCTTCCAGTAAATGCATTAAACGGCTAATTGGCAATTTGAAAAGCTTCCAAGCGACCAGATAGTTTTATAGTAACCATTGCTAAAACTGTGATTTCTTGCAATCGCCATATTGGAATGAATGAAATAATTGAAATGTGGAAAAAAACACTAAATTTTAAATGTCATACAATTGAACTGTAGATCAAAGTCAAATTTCGGTATTCGTTCAGATAACCTTATTGAATACCATCAATTTTCAGAAGTTTCTTGATTAATTTATCGAATATATTTCTTTAAATTTTGTTTTTGATGTTGTAAACTCGCATAATTTCCGAGGCGCATTAATTTTCAGCTCTCATCATGCCAATATTCACCATACAATTAAATGCGCATATGATTTGGAGCATGATATGCTAAACATAAAAACTCAATTTGTTTTATATATTTTGCTTTCAAACATAATTTTCCGCAACACTTGAGCTTTTTCTTAGCCATTATTTACTGTCGAATGAATCAGAAGAGCAGAGAATCGAACAAAGCAGAACAACAAAAACCAACCACGATATCGCCGTGAATTTTGACAGCTGTGGCCATTCGGCATTATCTTTCATAATAACATCTTTCACTAGAACATTTTCAAAATCTTTATGGTCTTGGAAAGGTTTTATTAATTTGTTCTCACAACCGTCTAAAGAGTGGGCCACTTTGTACACATTTCGGCTTTAAAGATGCATAGAGGAGCTGTTGGTGGACAAAACAGTTTTGAATGTAGTTTCATCAACAAAGCCGGGAGGAGCGCTATACGGCTGGAATAGAACTGAAATTGTTACTTGGGCAGTGTAAACGTGTAGGTTCACGTATAAAGTGAAACGTTTGTATTGGTGATATCTCGCAGCGAGATGTAAATAGGAGTGAAGTTCGATGGAGAATGAGAGTATTAGTTTTTGTATTCTATGTTGATCTGACAGGTGTATAATAACATTTTTGTTTATATTAGTATCGTTCACTGTTTATATTAATATTGCATCAGGAAAGTGAAAACGAACATATTACTAGAAATTTAGAAGAAACTAATTATGTTGCAATTTCAATTTCAATTAGTATTATTGTGCAATGCCTCCTACTAGACGAAGTAGTATTGGTCGCTGCAGCCGCACGACTGATAGCGCAGCAAAATCTTGAATGAGACGTTCTGCATGCAACTCAAAATGACTTGGATCGTCAACGAATGGCACGGGCTCGACCGATGTTGGATCAAGAAGAGAGAGCAGGTCGAAATACAAGCGATAGAAAGAAGCGTAATCTGGAAGCATCAGAAAGATCTGGTGACAATCGTACCCAAAATAACATCACTAAACGACTACGACAGCAAACCTACATTCTGCAAAATCTTCAACGTGCATTTCAATATGATCCTTTGATTAATTTCAGTGCGGATATATCAATCGCCATTGAATCAATGAGTGAAGTTTGTTCTCATTGTTATGTATTGTAGCTCCCAAATGAAACACCAAATGAATTGTGTTGTGCAAGTGGCAAAGTTAAAGTAACGCCACTAAATCCACCACCAGAGCGTTTGCGCTCATTGGTGTCTGGATCAGAAAGTGATTCTAAACATATTCTGCAGAACATCCAGAGTTATAATGGTTGTTTTCAAATGACTTCGTTTGGGGCAACGAACATAATAAGAGAACAGTTCATGCCAACACCTATGGTAATATCTATAATGTTCTATAAGTGTTCTTGGACAATAAACCTTACCTTACAGCAACACATTTTGATTAAATCATCACACAACAGTAAGAAATTAACTCTAAATAAATGGAATTAATACTTATTGCAAATAAACTTTTTCATTTATAACTCCTTCTCCAATTTTCCATTAAGTAATTTAATTATGGGCAGGACAACGTCTGCCGGGCCAGCTAGTCTTAATATATTATATTATTTATTAAAAATTCACAATTAATCGAATATATAAGCTTATTCTCACTTTGCTTGAATGCTGTTAAACCGAATATTTTTGTGCAAAGTTGTAAAACTTGTTAAGTAGAAACTGATTTAAAAAAATTTGATAAAGTTTACAAGCTATTGTCAAGCATGCCGATCTATTTCAATAATATTTTCTAAGGTTTCTTCTAGAGGGAAGAACCACTCATACATCTAATGTACCCTGTTCTGGAAGGGTTGATGCAAACCACAGTCGTTTGAGTTTATAGGCCCAATTTGTGGCCTGCGAATACTTCACTTCCAGAGAACAGTCGGCCCAGATGACTATATTAGGAACTTGCTACCTGCCATTTCAGGCCTATTTAAACAAGCAATTTCAATAACATAGAAATGATTGAATAAAGTAGGAAATATTTTTTTGAGATGTGCTCGGTCGTCCAAACTGCCCAGCCCAAGTAACAATTTTGGTTTTATGAGGGTTCTGAAGACCATGATTTAGCCTTTAAGTGTGCTTTAAAACCACAATAAAACTTGAATTGTTACTTGGGAGGAGATCAGAACTTAAGATGAACAGCTGTAACTCACGTTGTCCGGTCTATTACTATGAGTGTCTATACTCTGGATGGGGATAGTGGGAATGCCGACTCCCCATTGCTAACAGTTTGTGAATAGAGGGTGGGCTCTTCTCCCCGCCCATTGGGGCATCCTCATGTTAGATAGATCGCTCTTATGACCAATTGTTCAATCTTGTTGTTGGAAGGAGATTCTTTATATCCCTGTGGAAACGTATAAATGATGTTGTCTATCGATCCACCCAACCCCTCCTTTGCCCTTTATACAATGGCATGATAAGGATTATCAGTGGTTATCAATGCTTGATCAAGTCTAACAGCGAGGAGAGCCCATTGCTGTCGGACTCCGTGCTACAATGGGTGGTAGAAAATATCACACATCATTATATCACATAATATTGTGGGTAGTTGAGCGGACTGTAGACAATCAAATCATTGGTAGTATGCAAATCAATCTATATAGATATAGACTCGGAAACTACTGATCCGATTGGTGTGGAAATTTGTATGCAGAAGTATTTGGGGCGGGAACGGTTCTCATTATTTCTCGAGATGTGGGGGTGGGGGGCACATTAATGATACAGAAATTTCTGCATGATTCAAAAATACAAACAATGACAACTGTAACAACACCGAATACTTCATCATTTCTCAATAGTGATTAATATCGAATTCGTTTTTAAGCCTAGGTTGGAACCAGCTCCAACCTGCGATACCCGAACTTATCGTCAGTGCAAACCTTAATCCGATACCAGTTACAAATAAAACCATGCACACTGACGTTTAACACACAACAAGCTGACCCAATTCTGATACCCGATCCAGTTCAGTGAACGAATTCGCTATAATCCCAAGTAACAATCGGAATGATTTGCTGCTTGTGGGTTCGATACAGTTTCATGTGATTGTCATGAAATCAAGCTCTAAAGTATAATATAAAACTATTTTATGACTACCAAAACAAAACTCAGGCTTCATATATGCTCCGCACTAAAGTATTGACGTAAGCCCAAAGGTGGTTCTGTAGTCGTCCTAAAAACTATAGTTACAGGGCTGGTAGCGAGTCTCTTTTGAGTGACTTGGTCACTATTTTGAGTCTAGTAACTAAAAAGTCACTATTTGCATCCAAGAGTCACTAAAGTCACTATTTTTCGGAAAATGGTCACTAAAGTCACTATTTTCGCACTGCCGAATGTAAAAAGTTTAAAAAAATCACTTGTTCATATTGTATAATAGTCATCCAAATTTGGCGATCTGGCCATACTTCATAAAAGTCGAGAAGTAATAACTAGATGCCCTGGTGAACGCTGTCCTGCCTCTAACTCAATTGAACTTGTCAAATGCAGAGCGCTGGTCGGTCCACAGCACTCTAGATTAGCTTGAATGCGACGCACGTGGTCCCATAGTACAACATCTTTTATTGTGTTTCCAATGTTCTAGCTATTTCATGATAATTTTTCATATTTCTATACAAATAAACCTAATGAAGTCCATGACGAATCGAACGGGATAGGTGTGAAAATTTAAGACGTTTATCCAATATACAAATGAAAGGTCCAATGAAGAAACTACATACAAGAATCAAGTCATATTTGATTTACACTTACTTTTTTTCAAAAATATTTTGTTCGATTCAGTTTTTTCAAAAGTGAAAAGTGAAAAATGTGAACAAATTGAAAATCAGACAAAGGGCTTGTTATCGTTTATTCACGTAGTAATTCTGAATCTAGGATTAATTGTTCGTATCCCGTCAGTCAAGCAAACTCAATTCCATCATAGATGAAATAGGGATACACTGCAATTCGACCAGTTTATGAAAGCGTAATGATTTCAAAGTTCCATTAAAACTCGTACACTAGAATTTTATATTTTACTGATATTTCTGAGACAAATAATCTTAATATATTATATTATTTATTAAAAATTCACAATTAATCGAATATATAAGCTTATTCTCACTTTGCTTGACTGCTGTTAAACCGAATATTTTTGTGCAAAGTTGTAAAACTTGTTAAGTAGAAACTGATTTAAAAAAAATTGATAAAGTTTACAAGCTATTGTCAAGCATGCCGATCTATTTCAATAATATTTTCTAAGGTTTCTTCTAGAGGGAAGAACCACTCATACATCTAATGTACCCTATTCTGGAAGGGTTGATGCAAACCACAGTCGTTTGAGTTTATAGGCCCAATTTGTGGCCTGCGAATACTTCACTTCCAGAGAACAGTCGGCCCAGATGACTATATTAGGAACTTGCTACCTGCCATTTCAGGCCTATTTAAACAAGCAATTTCAATAACATAGAAATGATTGAATAAAGTAGGAAATATTTTTTTGAGATGTGCTCGGTCGTCCAAACTGCCCAGCCCAAGTAACAATTTTGGTTTTATGAGGGTTCTGAAGACCATGATTTAGCCTTTAAGTGTGCTTTAAAACCACAATAAAACTTGAATTGTTACTTGGGAGGAGATCAGAACTTAAGATGAACAGCTGTAACAGTAGCTATATTCGCTTTACCATAATATGATAGGTATTCAAATTGGGGCTTGGATTTTCCAGAGGATCTCAATGTTATAAAATAATGAGTGTTGCCCTTCCAAAAGATTCATTGAATATGTTTTGTAGTAGTCGAGATCGAAGCACGCCAAAAGAGAACCGACAATAGATGCATTCAGCTCTATAGACGCTAGAAGACTGAGGTGTCAATGGAGACAAATAACGGAACAAATGATCATGAGTTATGTAATAGTGTTGGTAAGAGCATGCAGTCGAGGTATATATAATAGGGTTTGCTATCTCAATGTATCAAACAGGACCGACTACCACATCCCCTTTTTTTACCAAATTTGAAAACTTTTTATTTGTGAATTTAAATAGCTTAATTAGATTATTTCTTTTTAGTATTGTAATTATACTTATCTTGAAGGACTAAAACGGACGGTAGGCCTAATGGTACGTAGCGATCGTCTTGAAGTTTCCGGACCAGGAACAACGGCTTCTGGGTTGTCCGCATTCGATGAGACCTCTAGAGGGTTTACTTCTGAAGACTTTCTATCACCAGAAACATCGTTCGATTCGATCGTCGGTCCCTCAGATGACTTATGCCATTTCTTCAGATGTGAGACATTTCTATCAAACTCTTTGCCTGATTCGTTTGACCGTAATGTCACGTTCGATCCATTTCTATCCAATAAGATTTTTCATAAGTACAATATCCCCAGTAGAGATATTACTTTGTTTTGCACGTCGTCTAGCATCCTCTCGTTCCTTTTGCAGTAACTTCTTCACAAAATCTTGGTCCCTGAAGTCAGTGCTTGGTGGTGCTGTCTCAAGCTCCTCAAACTGAGGAAGTTTTGATCGCAATTTCCTCCCTTGCAACAGTTCGCTGGGTGCTTTCCCGGTTGTGGTATGTGGAGTGTTATTATAAATATCCAGAAAATAATCAAGTTCTGCCTTCCAAACGTCATGAATAGCATGAGCAATTTTAATTCGTTTTAGTATGGACCGGTTTTGTCTTTCAACTTCACCGTTTGCTTGCGGCCAATATGGTGAAGTATGGTTGAGATGTATTCCATTAATTTTACAAAACTCCTTAACGTCAGTTGATACAAATTGCTTTCCGTTATCGAGAGTTACTGTCCTTGATGGACCCCATATTCTGAAAATTCGTTTCAGACGCTTGATGGTTTCCTGAGCAGTGATTCTAGTCATTTTTTCGATTTCTATGAATCGACTATAGTAATCGATTACCACTAGAAGATACTCTCCTGATGGCAAAGCACCTAGAAAATCCATCGCTACGTCAACCCAGGGCTTTTCAGGAAGAGCACGACGCATCATAGGTTCTGGAGGGTCCGACGATTGGACTAACTGGCATCCTTCACACCTTTCGCAAAATTTTACTGCCATCTGGTCGATTCCCGGCCACCAACACCGCTCACGAAGTCTCCTCTTCATCATTGATTGGCCGGGATGTCCCTCGTGAGCCAACTCACACATCCTAGAACGCAACGAGACCGGAATCACCAATTTCGTACCACGCATGATCAATTTGTTGATGTAAGAATATTCTAAGCGAAACGGCTTATATAGTTTCAGATCGTCTTGATCCCATTTGTCAGTTTCAATACTATTGATAAGATTTTGTAGTTCTTGGTCTGTTGCAGTGGCTGTTACTATTTCTTCAATGTCGATTGCTGCCAACTCTTGAACAGCTCTAATTACTACCTCGGGTTCTGCATCAAAATCTTGTCCACAACCCATAAGCGAAAGAAACGATAAAGATTGTACCATCACCCGCCTAATAAAAACATCCGTTTCCTCTGTCCAGTGTGGATCGTCCACATGAGCCGCCATCCTAGATAAACAATCTTCAAGATTGGCTGAACCTTTCCGATAAACCACTTTGAATCTGAAGGCCTGGATTCGCAGTAACCATCGCTCGATTCGCGCAGTTGGTCTGGATGTTGTTGAAAACAACGTTTCCAGGGGACGGTGATCTGTCTCAAGTTCAAATGTGATGCCAAGTAAATAGTGTTTAAACCTTTCAACGGCCCATACAATACCAAGCGCTTCTTTTTCAATTGGTGGATATGTCTTTTCCAGCTCAGATAGACTTTTAGAGGCATAGCTGATTATTCTCGGCTGAGAGTTCTTAAACTGTATCAATACAGCACCCAGTCCAACTCCGGAAGCATCAGTTATCACTAAAGTCCGATCTTTCGGATCATAAAACCCTAGACTATCTGCTGATCCAATGAGTGTCTTAACTTTCTCAAAAGATGCTTGGTGCTGTGCTTTCCACTCAAATAGAGATCCTTGTTTAAGCAACTGTCTCAGCGGATAGTTAATAGTCGTTAAATTTGGAACAAACCTAAATGCAAGTCAATAAAAACTAAAATATTGCATATTCAGTGAAACAAGAATATAAATTTACCTTGATACGTATGTCACTAGACCTAAAAAACTTCTTAGCTCTTCTTTTGTGCGTGGAGCTCTGCACGATAAAATTGACTTTACCTTTTCCTCACTCGGCGATACTCCGTTGGCAGTCAGTTTATGTCCCAGGAATACGATTTCACGCTGTTTGAATCTGCACTTATGATCATTCAATAAAATGCCGTATTGGTTCAAAACGTATAAAGTTTGCTTCACCGCTGCGTCGTGTTCTCCCTCGGTCTCTCCGAATATCACAATATCATCTATGAACACAACTGTGTTCTTACACCCAACTAGAATGCTCTCCATTAGATTCTGGAAAAGCTCTGGTGCACAGTTTATTCCAAATAGAAGACGTTTGTATCGATACAGTCCCCAATTAGTGATAAAGGTGGTAACATCGCGACAGTCTTTTGATAGTTCAACTTGATGGAAAGCTTGCTTGATATCAAGCGACGTGAAGAACTTAGCATTACGAAACCGGGATATTAGGTCGTCAAAAACAGGCAGAGGGTGGTTCAATCTCTGAATGGCTTGATTGGCTCTCCTCATGTCAATGCATAATCGCAAATCACCATTTTCCTTAAGAATGGGGACTAGAGGAGAAACCCATGAAGTTGGTTTCATGACTCTTTCTATTATGTCCATCTCTAGGAGCTCATTAAGCTTTTGTTCAACCTTATCCAACAGCGGTATAGGGCAGCGACGCAACGGTTGGATAACGGGAGGCACAGTTCTATCGACGGGAATGTTCAACTTTATACCTTTCATCTTAGGAAAAGCTTTCGAAAAGCTTTCAATCTTTCTGACTGATGAGGAATGTGTGCTAGGTAACCCAATTTTCAATACTCCCAATTTCTGTGCAGTCAACTTTCCTAGAAGTGGTTGTTGACCTTTGTCAATGACATAAAAGGAGGTATTTGTTTTCAGCAAATGACCATTATCGTCAACATCGAGCTCTGCATCGAAAGTTGTAATAAGTTTCAATGGTATACGCCCGTACGCCAAGAATTGCTTGCCAGTGTCCACTCTTTGGTTCGTCATGTTAACATCTCGCAGTTTCATCAATTCCCACGTTGTATCGTCAATAAGGTTGTGCTTGGACCCAGAATCGATAAGCTGAACGATCTGTACGCCCCCAAACGCGACATTGAATGACTTCGTCATCCTCATATCCAATGTTGTAAACTGGCAAGTTTTCTGGCAATTCTTCGCCATTGTCTGCACTGACACTGAAAACATTTCTATTACGTTTCTCTGGACGATAATAGTCCTTAGAAGCGGTAAAATTCTGTTTACGTTTTCGAAGACCCTGAGTATTGAAATCCCATTAAGTATGGAATGGAAATTAACAAGTTTTCGTTTACTTACCCAATCATTATTTGACTTAGACCTACACACAGCACGAAAATGGCCTACTATACCACATTGAAGACATGTTTGGTTGGCAGCAGGACATCTGTCTCCGGGTCGATGAGGTTGGTATCCGCAACGCAAGCACTTCGTTCTTTTTTCAGTCGGTTGATTTGGTTTGGTAAATAAACGGTTGACATTGTTTACCATCCGCTGTTCGGTATCTTTCCCATTCATTTTCGCGGACTGATATCGCACTGCCTGGAATGCATTTACGATTTTCGTCGTATCATCCAATGTCAGGACCTCCTTCTCTAGCAGCTTTTGCCGGAGATCATCCGTTGCATACTGGATTATCTTGTCGATGATTGCAATATGACGACTTTCGGTGGCGGTCTTTCCGAAGCCAATTTTTTCCGCTTTCTGTTGAACACGAAGAGCAAATTTTTCAATTGGTTCTGCATCCTCAGGGGCCATCGACCAAAAAAGGAAGCGTTCAAAACTGTCGTGGTGCTTCGGAGAGAAATGCTGTGTTAGTTTGTTCTTCGCTGTTAGATACGGATCTGGATCGTCCTCTTCACTTGTAGCTTCATCAACGCCGGGAAGTCCATAGTATGCACTCTGCAGCTCCATTCCACCCATGGCCAACAACTGTGTCTTCTTGCTCGCCCCATCAAATACACTAGCAGCAGCCATAAGATTGTCGAACCACCTAATCCACATATTCCAAGCATTCCGGACCTCGGATGGCGGAAGGTGCTTGAACATAAAATGTGGTAAGTTGTAAGAGGCTGGACTGAAAAACTGCACATTCTGGTGCACGACTTGTTGGTTCATATCACCTTCCATTTCACCGATCCTCTATCACACATAAAAAAAAGAATAAAAACAAATAGAATTTTTTTTTTTATTATGAACACTTTTTCTACATTTAAATCGCTCTAGATTTCTAATTAATTTTCTTCTCAAGACATTGAATCGGTTTCAACACATAGACACATAAACAAAAGACATCGTCAACCGGAATTTAATCGGCTGCTAGGCGTTCAACTCCATGGCAATCCAAGCTTCTCAACCGTAATTTAATCGGTTTCCTTTTCGAACATAATTTTATCATCTAATGCATTAATTTATTTTTCTTTTTTTTTCTCCAACCGGAATTCAATCGGCTGCTGACTTGCTTCGAAACCAAATTGTAGCTGATTTTCCAACCGGAATTTAATCGGTTGCACATTTTAATTAGATAGGCAGATCTAGCTACACTCATTATAACCCTTTTTATCTTAACTTAAACGATCATTTCACATTCATCATCACATATATGAGAACATTTTTCTTATTGGAATTTCGATATAGATTATTTTCTCTATTCTTTCATTGCACAAATACGTAATCACGTCAATTTGATTAAAACGTAACTGGTGTGATGATGCTTTATGGTAGGCTGTCACCACTACCAATACCAATCAAATAAATTTTCTTCAATCCAAAATGGCATCTCTTCTTCTGCCTTCGGAATCACTTGCCGTTCACTCAAAATTTCCTATTCAAAGCACATTTAATTATCTCTTTTCCATTTCACACATCAATAATATCGAAGAATTTCATATTCTGTTTTCAAGGCCGTCGCTTTGAAATGGCATCATTTGATTTCACCGAGATTTGCTTTTTTTTTTAGAATTAGAATTTCACGTTTATTCACCGACACATACCTATCTTTTTTCCTCACAAGTACAAGTATAACTTATTTTCACAAAATTTTCACAAAATTTTCACTCGTTTCTATCCTCGTCGCCACAGTTTGTAGTAGTCGAGATCGAAGCACGCCAAAAGAGAACCGACAATAGATGCATTCAGCTCTATAGACGCTAGAAGACTGAGGTGTCGATGGAGACAAATAACGGAACAAATGATCATGAGTTATGTAATAGTGTTGGTAAGAGCATGCAGTCGAGGTATATATAATAGGGTTTGCTATCTCAATGTATCAAACAGGACCGTCTACCACATGTTTAAATCCCAATATACAGCTAAAAAAACTTTTGTTACAACGGTAGATCTAATGTTTTGAACTTAAGTACAGTTTGGAGTACCTAGAATATCCCAAGATTGTCGCATTATGTCTGTAAGCCTTCCACACTATTCAATCAATATAAATTCATATTGTCCCTTTACACACTCTACACACCTAATGTCACAACTTTAGATCTTGTGTTCTGAACTCAAGCATAGTTTGGATGACTTAGGTTATCCCCGTTCATCTCATGGTGTTTTTTTCTTTACGTTCGAAAATTACATATGGTTTAACACGTAGCGTAATTTTGAACAGCCCAAAAAGCTATAGTTACTACAGTCGATCTTAAGTTCCGAACTCAAGGTCAGTTTCGATGACCAGAACATCATCAAGTTTTCAAATAATGACTTTTGATTCCAAAAGGTTTATGGAATATGTTTGAATACACATCGAAATCTTATATAGCTCTAAAAGCTTCTGTTACAACTGTAGATCTGAAGTTCGGAGCTCTGGTTCATCTTGGATAACCTAGAACATTCCAGAAAGATAAAAACATATTAAACGTTTATCAACGAGAATTTAATAATACGTATGCAAAGGTACAATTGTCTGAAACAACGTTTTACACTTTTAATAAGGCATTTTTTTTTTCTTCCTAAACTTCTTCAGCAATATATGTAAGAAGTAATTCTAGCACAGACCATGCTGGAAGGCGTTTCAACCATGCGAAAAGGCCTTTCCTCGCAAAAACGAATATTACTACATACAAATGACTCACATACAAATGAAACAAGACATCTGCATTGAATTATGTCAAATATATCACAATATCACAAAACATTCCGGGTTGCGAGCCGGGTAGTTGAGTGAACAGAAGATATCAAATCATTGGATATAAGTCCATGATTACCAACCAATGGAATACATCGGTAGTATGGAAATCAATAGAACCATAAAATTACCATAACCCAACAAACAAACGAAAGCAGTAAATAAGCATATATGCTTTATTACTACTAAATTAAGACTTTCGTAGCTGAATAAAAAATCTGGCTGAAATATAAGCCGAATAACCGTGTTCTCAATTGAAACATTAACATTAATTCAAGTGTCTCATTTTGTTTGAATAACATGCTAAAAGCAATCTACTTTCCGTCAACCAAATCGTCAAGAAGGGATGCACGGTCGTGTTCACCGACGCTGGATGTAGCCACGAGAACGAGCTATTTCCCCTCAAGCAGCGGCAGCCGGATGTGAAGAATGCTTTGGCCTGCTCACCTGCAACCAGCGCGAAGGTTTGGCACCAGCGTCTGGGGCATTTGAACCTCAAGAGTGTTCGGAAATTGGCCAACGGATTGGCGGATGGAATCGCAATCAACAACACGAATACGGGAGACTGCAAGGTATGTTCAATGGGGAAACATTGTCGGCACCCCTTTAGTAAGGAAGGTTCACGTGCAGTGGGCATGCTCGATGTGGTGCACACCGACATTTGCGGGCCCATGGAGGTGAAATCTCTCGGAGGAAGCAGGTATTATGTCGTCTTTGTGGACGACAAATCTCGGAGGATGTGGACGTATTTCCTCAAAACGAAATCGGAAGCCGAAGTTTTGAGAACCTTCCAGGAGTTCCATGTGATGGTCGAGCGACAATCCGAACGGAAGATCAAGGTACTTCGCAGCGATAACGGGAAGGAATACGTGAATAAGGGCTTCGAGAACTACTTGAAGCAACACGGCATTCAACACCAGAAGACTACTGCATACACTCCGGAGCAGAATGGTATGGCGGAGTGCGCGAACCGTTCAATTGTTGAACGCGCCCGATGCTTACTTTTCGAAGCAGGACTAGCGAAGACATTCTGGGCTGAGGCCGTACACACATCCATCTATCTGCTTAACCGGTCCCCTACGCAAGGTCACGATTCCACTCCTGAGCAAGTCTGGTCCGGAAAGAAACCCAACGTGTCCCATCTTCGGATCTTCGGCACCAAGGCGATGGTGCAAATACCCAAGCAACGGCGAAAGAAGTGGGATCCCAAGTCACGGGAATGCATTTTCATCGGGTACGACGACAACACGAAAGGATATCGGCTCTACGATCCGCAGTCGTGTAAAGTGTTCACCAGTCGAGAGGTCTGCTTCATCGATGAAGGTTCAGCAAGCCCACCGGTTGAAAAGCAACGTCAAATCTTGGTTCCGCTAGACTTCGAGTTCGTCTCTTCATCGCCAACCACAAGTGATTCGAGCAACCGCTTGGTCGAGAGTGCCGAGAGCAAATACGCTGAGGACGACATCTTTGCGGATTGCGACAGCGGCGACGGAGAAGAGTTCAATGGTTTCGAAGACGTGACTCCTGTGCACACATCAAGAGGCGGTCACACATCAAGAGGCGCTGTCGCGGGATAACGCGGCACTCTGGAAGCGAGCGATGCTTGAGGAGTACGATGCGCTCATGGCAAACGACACCTGGACCCTGACCGAGCTGCCCGAAGGTAGGGAACCGATTAAATGTAAATGGGTCTATAAGACCAAGCACGACGCAAACGGCAACGTAGACCGACACAAAGCCCGCCTAGTAGTAAAGGGCTTCTCGCAGCGAGAGGGGGTGGACTATAACGAGACATATTCACCCGTAGTCCGTCATAGCTCTCTGCGATACCTTTTCACCTTGTCTGCCCGGTATGGACTGTCCATTGAGCAGATGGATGCAACAACGGCCTTCCTCCAGGGAGAGTTGTCGGAGGAGATTTACATGGACCAGCCACCGTGTTTCCAAAGGCCCGATCAACCAAGACTGGTTTGCCGTTTGAATAAAGCCCTCTACGGACTTAAACAGTCCAGTCGCGTTTGGAACGCTAAACTTGATGCGGCGCTGCGTAGATTTGGGATGACTCCTTCGAAGTTCGTCCCATGTCTCTACTATCGCATCGAAGGCAACCGGATGATATTCATTGCGATCTACGTCGATGACGTGATCATCTTTTCCAATGATGATATGTGGACCAGCGACATCAAGATGAAGCTGAACAACACGTTTCGAATGAAGGACTTGGGACCTGCTAGTTCGTGCCTTGGAATGCGGATTACTCGGGATAACGATGCTGTAGCTCTAGATCAAGAGGCTTACATCGAGTCGGTGCTCTACCGATTCAACATGGAAAAGGCGAAGGCAGTGTCGACCCCGATGAATTCCAGCTTGAAGCTGACTAAGGAAATGGCTCCGCAGTCCGCGGATGAAGTTGCGAAGATGAAAGGTGTTCCATACCAGGAAGCTGTAGGCAGTCTGATGTATCTAGCGCAGTGCACCAGACCCGACGTCCTCTTCGCAGTCAACCAGCTAAGTCGCTTCAATACAAATCCGGGACCCAAGCACTGGGAAGCAGTAAAACACCTGTTTCGATACCTGCGTGGTACGTCAAAACTGAGGCTGCGATACACCAAAGGAAGTAATGCCGATTTGATTGGTTACTCTGACGCTAACTGGGCGTCGGACTTGGATGACCGGAAATCAACCAGCGGCTACATTTTCATGCTGCAAGGCGGTGCAGTGTCATGGTGTTGCAAGCGGCAACCCACCGTAGCCCTATCGACATGCGAGGCCGAGTATATGGCCCTATCTGCCGCCGTACAGGAAGCCATGTGGTGGCGTGGTTTGATGAAACAACTGGGACGGAATCAAACCATCGAGCTTTGCTGTGACAATCAGAGTACTATCTGTATTGCCAAAAATGGAGGCTATACACCGCGTACAAAGCATATCGACATACGCCATCATTTTGTACGCGATGCCCTCGACCAGAACATCGTAAGGCTGAGCTACGTAAGCACCGATCAACAGGTTGCGGATGGTCTGACAAAGGCACTTGACCGAATCAAGCTAGGACGCAACCGAGCTGCTATGGGGGTGGACGCATCAGCTTAAGCGGGGGTGTTGAAATGCTATGATATAAGCTGTGCTTTATCTGTTCGAGACCATTATCTGTGCTATACTATAAACCCAATGTTGTATACTTGCAAATTAGTGTGTAACACTTGTTTACCTTTGATTCTCTGCTGTACTGTACTTTTCTTTCACTTCCAAATAAAACCTTAACCATCACGGACGTACAAGTTGTAACTGCGCGTTTTTCTCTCTACAATAAGCTATTTTAGTATTTATATGTAATTAGATTTACACAGTTCAACAAAGAGTTGAATAACAGTTTAAAAATCCGTTGAAACATCGTTTATATAGCTTAGCTAAAAAAACCTGATATTGAATTGAATAATAGCTGTAGTGTACATTACTATTCAATTGATCCAATTATAAGATGAAGAAATATAATACAAAAGCTTTATACAATCTCAATTGACTTTTATTCGACCACTAAACAATGAGTTAAAAAACTGTTTATGACTCTCATGCAACGCCTTTTAATTAGCTTTGCCGATTAAACCTTATATTTAGTTGAATAATAGCTGTGGTTTAAACAAATAGTCAGCAAATTAAACTACAATTAAAATAAAAGTTGTTTAAATACCATAGAAAAGCCTCCGAAGTGTTCGGAATTTCGGTTGATCAATATTTCTTGAACAATTTCAATGTATGCTGGATAAAAGATTCATTGAATTCAGTTAATTCCTATTTTTTCGTTTATGAGTTTAATATTTGGTGCTGATGAAAAAGTATTGACCTGTTTTCAAGAGTTGAAATTATAGTTAACTGCTTGGAGCAAATAGCTCACAGGTTACTCTTTACATCGCTCATTAGAATAGAAAACAAGCAACATCAGAAAACATGGTCATATCTTTTAATCGTCTCTTGTTCAACATGCCCTTGTCAGTAATGCACGTAGTAAAAACGAACATCACCGTTCAAAGCTTGTGTACAGCTTGCTAATACTGACGTTTAATAACAACATTTAGGAAGTTTAATTGAGCACTGATGTTGCTTATTTACAGACAACGCTATAAATAGAATATCAATGTAGCTCAATTGAAGCATCATTTCTGCTATTTTTGCTTCATTCAATTCTAGGATAGCGCAATTGGTAAGTCACGTAGTTGAGGATACGAAGGTTGATGGTTCAAATCTCGCTATTAAATGCTAATACATAAATGTCACATAATGTTTCTGTTAATGTACATGTATAATAATATTAAATCAAATAAGCACAATATGTAATCCAAATACAAAATATCTGTATCGTATGGAAAATCATCCAAAAAACCAAAGAAAGTTTAATGAAAATTGAAAAAAGTTGAACAAAAGTTCTATAAAAGACCCACCACAGCTTTTTTATTAGTATGCTTAATGATGTTGAAGAAAAATTTCATCATGTTTATTAATTAACAAGAGAGAATATATTATTCTTAAAAAAAACTCGCTTAGCTCAACAAAGGTCACTTCGACTCTCGGAATTATTCTCACGTTCTGTACAGCACTTAAACAGCAGTTATTCAATTATCAGCTGAACTCCATTGCTGCAAACTTGCCTCTTAAGCATATGCAATTGGCAGTGTCCAAAAGCACTTGGCGACAGCATAAAAACTTCTCCAAGTTTGTGTGAATAATGCTTGAACAAAAGCTGTAATTGATTGAAAATAGTTCAGAGATTATTCAACACGCGGTTGAATTAAATCGCCATAATGATGTTTATTTAATGAGTGATTGTTTGTTGGGAAGGCTCGAAATGATTCCGAAGATTGTAATTTTCCCAATTCCTTCAATCGTAATTTTTATTTGGTTTAGAATAAATTTCTCAACAGAACGTGTGCCCTGCTTGATACATTTATAAGCTCCAGTGGTAAAATATTTTAGTGCTGCATTCAACAGATTGGCGGTTTCAAATGCAAAGGACACTGAGGGTCCACTTAGAGGGAGCAAAATGCAGTTTATATATTCTTAGAATGCATAGTTTAGATGAGAAATAGAAAGAATAGATATACAGTTGAGATCTTTGGTTTTATTTATTTAAAATAGCTTCAATTTAAATAAAATATCGCACATGATTAAGTGACCCTCTTAGCTTTCAATTGGCCTTTTCCCGTGAACGTCTTAACGCTTCGCCGTCGACCAATACTTCTACGAACGATGTAAAGCATCCATCACGTAGAAGATAAACTCCTTTTTAGGAACGCAATGCGAAGCTACCACAGAACAGACTGCAGAAAACATTTTCTACAATGATCTGCAACGAAGAAAAAATATTTAGCTGAACTCTCAGTTCACTCATAACTACTACTTACTGTATTTTAGGATCCACCTGCCACTCCTGATCGCTTAAATGCCATCGTTGACAATCGATCGGAATGATTGCATCCAATCGAACAGGTTGAACATTTGCCAGCACTCCAAATATTGTTTATAATCCAACGAAAGATCCGGCAGCGTTGTAAGCAGACAGCGATGCTCATTCAGTTCGTAGCACTGAACTGCAGATAGCCCATTTCCACAATGTGTCTTCGAATCCTGGCCAAGTCACTGAACACAGAAAAATCAATCAGCGGTGAGCCTCTGTTGAATGGATTGCCTGTTGATTCCATTTTCGGTTACCGTGCTGCAATCATTAATCTATCCCGCAGCTCTAATCAATTTGTTTAGGTGTTTCCATCGATTTTGCCACCGTCTCCACAGAATTCACATCATTCCAGCTACTCGCATAATTCCAGCCTTGCCAATCGCTTCAATATACATAAAATTGAAATTTTAGAAATTTCAAATGATCTTCAAAAATGAAATCAAACATTTTTTGTTTTTGTTTTCAATCTCTTTTGTCATGTGTCATTATTATGAAATGTCTTCAGAAATGCATGAAATTTAAGCAGTTTTGATTCAAAAGTCAGCCTAACACAAGTTTTTAGCTTGAATTTATGTATGTAGGTATTAAGTAACTCTTGTACGTTACATAGGTATACAAATTGAATGGAGGAATATGTTATTTTACGGAATACTTTTGAGTCAATAAGTGCTGATATTTTAGGTGTTCGAAAACGGGACGATGATTGTTTCCCAATTTCGAGTATCAAACTTATTCAGGTATTTTTTCTGATTGATATTACGAAAAACCTTAATTTTTCAAAAATAAATTTTAAATTAAGAATTTAATTTTTATGATTATGATTATCGTTAGAACATATCGTTCAATTTCACTTTAAGCCTGGCAAGAATAACTATTTCAGGAAGATCCACAACGATTTTAACTCGAAAATTAAATGTATACAACTAGAAGAAGCTTTGCGATTTCTCATAACAAACTTGGATGTTTGTTTGTCCGCCGGTTTCGCTCACATTTGAGTAACTTTAACTCAAAAACGTTAGAACCGACCCAAGTAACCACGAGGCTGTAATAGCAAGCATATATAGGGCAAATGCATTACGTCTAGTGCATCATTGAAGTTGGATTAAAGCTGAAAAGGGCCCCACTAAGACCGAACTAATGCTATATCTTTGTAATGCCATAAGACATTGCTAAAGTAGCATTATTGCATTGGTAATGCATCACTACATTCTTAAGCTAATCTAACGCTTCATTACTTGACAACTGTTGAATTGATGCGATCCCGCATTACCGATGTTGATTTCGGGTTGTACAAGTGCAATAATATAATGCTTGTGGTTACTTGGGAACGTACCCTCAATTGAGTTCCATTGTCTCAACTCAATTTTGAGTAATCCCTGTTTTTGTATTTTAGTATGAAAACGAGGCCCATTGTTTCTCGAGCATAGTTCGAAAAAAAACTTATAAATTAATGAATAAGAGGAGATTTTTCAAAATTTTCCATAATTCTCAAAATGTTTTTTTTCCGGCTTATAGCCCATAGGCTAGCCCCAGCTTATAGGCACATAGCTGGCAAGTAAAGACCACAACCTAGCGGGGAGACAACTTAATTTTGCATTAATTTTATTGCCAATACTATGAGTATTCGTGAAAATAATAAAATTATAATATCATTATACGGTATTATGATATCATCAACTGTCAATACAAAGCTATAATTTTATTAACATTGTATAGTTATCGCGCATGGTTTGCTTTTTTTTTTAATTTGTTAACGTACAGCGGAGTCGTCACCTGGTGGCAAGTCAATGTCGTTCAGGTTAGGTCCTGCATAGTGATCCTCAGAGTACAGAGATATGCGGAAGCAGCCATCTTGAGCCAATCGAGCTGCGAGAACTGTCAACATCTGAGCCAAACGAGCATGTTTACTGTTTGCTGAAATGTTTCGATTGATAAGTATTGTAATGCAGTTAAATAAATGGTTTATATTTATTACCCGTCAAATATCAAAAATGAATCATTCGTATTCTGCTGAACTCGTGGTGTAATAGTAACATAATCTTGTGTTCGATAATGCTTGTGTTGCTGAAATGAAAATTTGTCGGAATTTGTACAGAAGGCTTATTTTCATTTAAGTCAATCCATTTCAATGGTGCCGTGCTGTCAGTATTTTGAAGAGAATTCTGCTCCAGTGTCTAATTCTGTCTGTTTGTTTGGATCACAGATTCCATCATAGCCGTTCAATAATGAAATCGCCAAGTCTGAATTCAACATTACACACTTAGAAAATTTTACAGTATTCGGTAATTTTTTACCGAACTTTCAACATCACCGTTCAAAGCTTGTGTACAGCTTGCTAATACTGACGTTTAATAACAACATTTAGGAAGTTTAATTGAGCACTGATGTTGCTTATTTACAGACAACGCTATAAATAGAATATCAATGTAGCTCAATTGAAGCATCATTTCTGCTATTTTTGCTTCATTCAATTCTAGGATAGCGCAATTGGTAAGTCACGTAGTTGAGGATACGAAGGTTGATGGTTCAAATCTCGCTATTAAATGCTAATACATAAATGTCACATAATGTTTCTGTTAATGTACATGTATAATAATATTAAATCAAATAAGCACAATATGTAATCCAAATACAAAATATCTGTATCGTATGGAAAATCATCCAAAAAACCAAAGAAAGTTTAATGAAAATTGAAAAAAGTTGAACAAAAGTTCTATAAAAGACCCACCACAGCTTTTTTATTAGTATGCTTAATGATGTTGAAGAAAAATTTCATCATGTTTATTAATTAACAAGAGAGAATATATTATTCTTAAAAAAAACTCGCTTAGCTCAACAAAGGTCACTTCGACTCTCGGAATTATTCTCACGTTCTGTACAGCACTTAAACAGCAGTTATTCAATTATCAGCTGAACTCCATTGCTGCAAACTTGCCTCTTAAGCATATGCAATTGGCAGTGTCCAAAAGCACTTGGCGACAGCATAAAAACTTCTCCAAGTTTGTGTGAATAATGCTTGAACAAAAGCTGTAATTGATTGAAAATAGTTCAGAGATTATTCAACACGCGGTTGAATTAAATCGCCATAATGATGTTTATTTAATGAGTGATTGTTTGTTGGGAAGGCTCGAAATGATTCCGAAGATTGTAATTTTCCCAATTCCTTCAATCGTAATTTTTATTTGGTTTAGAATAAATTTCTCAACAGAACGTGTGCCCTGCTTGATACATTTATAAGCTCCAGTGGTAAAATATTTTAGTGCTGCATTCAACAGATTGGCGGTTTCAAATGCAAAGGACACTGAGGGTCCACTTAGAGGGAGCAAAATGCAGTTTATATATTCTTAGAATGCATAGTTTAGATGAGAAATAGAAAGAATAGATATACAGTTGAGATCTTTGGTTTTATTTATTTAAAATAGCTTCAATTTAAATAAAATATCGCACATGATTAAGTGACCCCTCTTAGCTTTCAATTGGCCTTTTCCCGTGAACGTCTTAACGCTTCGCCGTCGACCAATACTTCTACGAACGATGTAAAGCATCCATCACGTAGAAGATAAACTCCTTTTTTAGGAACGCAATGCGAAGCTACCACAGAACAGACTGCAGAAAACATTTTCTACAATGATCTGCAACGAAGAAAAAAATATTTAGCTGAACTCTCAGTTCACTCATAACTACTACTTACTGTATTTTAGGATCCACCTGCCACTCCTGATCGCTTAAATGCCATCGTTGACAATCGATCGGAATGATTGCATCCAATCGAACAGGTTGAACATTTGCCAGCACTCCAAATATTGTTTATAATCCAACGAAAGATCCGGCAGCGTTGTAAGCAGACAGCGATGCTCATTCAGTTCGTAGCACTGAACTGCAGATAGCCCATTTCCACAATGTGTCTTCGAATCCTGGCCAAGTCACTGAACACAGAAAAATCAATCAGCGGTGAGCCTCTGTTGAATGGATTGCCTGTTGATTCCATTTTCGGTTACCGTGCTGCAATCATTAATCTATCCCGCAGCTCTAATCAATTTGTTTAGGTGTTTCCATCGATTTTGCCACCGTCTCCACAGAATTCACATCATTCCAGCTACTCGCATAATTCCAGCCTTGCCAATCGCTTCAATATACATAAAATTGAAATTTTAGAAATTTCAAATGATCTTCAAAAATGAAATCAAACATTTTTTGTTTTTGTTTTCAATCTCTTTTGTCATGTGTCATTATTATGAAATGTCTTCAGAAATGCATGAAATTTAAGCAGTTTTGATTCAAAAGTCAGCCTAACACAAGTTTTTAGCTTGAATTTATGTATGTAGGTATTAAGTAACTCTTGTACGTTACATAGGTATACAAATTGAATGGAGGAATATGTTATTTTACGGAATACTTTTGAGTCAATAAGTGCTGATATTTTAGGTGTTCGAAAACGGGACGATGATTGTTTCCCAATTTCGAGTATCAAACTTATTCAGGTATTTTTTCTGATTGATATTACGAAAAACCTTAATTTTTCAAAAAATAAATTTTAAATTAAGAATTTAATTTTTATGATTATGATTATCGTTAGAACATATCGTTCAATTTCACTTTAAGCCTGGCAAGAATAACTATTTCAGGAAGATCCACAACGATTTTAACTCGAAAATTAAATGTATACAACTAGAAGAAGCTTTGCGATTTCTCATAACAAACTTGGATGTTTGTTTGTCCGCCGGTTTCGCTCACATTTGAGTAACTTTAACTCAAAAACGTTAGAACCGACCCAAGTAACCACGAGGCTGTAATAGCAAGCATATATAGGGCAAATGCATTACGTCTAGTGCATCATTGAAGTTGGATTAAAGCTGAAAAGGGCCCCACTAAGACCGAACTAATGCTATATCTTTTGTAATGCCATAAGACATTGCTAAAGTAGCATTATTGCATTGGTAATGCATCACTACATTCTTAAGCTAATCTAACGCTTCATTACTTGACAACTGTTGAATTGATGCGATCCCGCATTACCGATGTTGATTTCGGGTTGTACAAGTGCAATAATATAATGCTTGTGGTTACTTGGGGAACGTACCCTCAATTGAGTTCCATTGTCTCAACTCAATTTTGAGTAATCCCTGTTTTTGTATTTTAGTATGAAAACGAGGCCCATTGTTTCTCGAGCATAGTTCGAAAAAAAACTTATAAATTAATGAATAAGAGGAGATTTTTCAAAATTTTCCATAATTCTCAAAATGTTTTTTTTCCGGCTTATAGCCCATAGGCTAGCCCCAGCTTATAGGCACATAGCTGGCAAGTAAAGACCACAACCTAGCGGGGAGACAACTTAATTTTGCATTAATTTTATTGCCAATACTATGAGTATTCGTGAAAATAATAAAATTATAATATCATTATACGGTATTATGATATCATCAACTGTCAATACAAAGCTATAATTTTATTAACATTGTATAGTTATCGCGCATGGTTTGCTTTTTTTTTTAATTTGTTAACGTACAGCGGAGTCGTCACCTGGTGGCAAGTCAATGTCGTTCAGGTTAGGTCCTGCATAGTGATCCTCAGAGTACAGAGATATGCGGAAGCAGCCATCTTGAGCCAATCGAGCTGCGAGAACTGTCAACATCTGAGCCAAACGAGCATGTTTACTGTTTGCTGAAATGTTTCGATTGATAAGTATTGTAATGCAGTTAAATAAATGGTTTATATTTATTACCCGTCAAATATCAAAAATGAATCATTCGTATTCTGCTGAACTCGTGGTGTAATAGTAACATAATCTTGTGTTCGATAATGCTTGTGTTGCTGAAATGAAAATTTGTCGGAATTTGTACAGAAGGCTTATTTTCATTTAAGTCAATCCATTTCAATGGTGCCGTGCTGTCAGTATTTTGAAGAGAATTCTGCTCCAGTGTCTAATTCTGTCTGTTTGTTTGGATCACAGATTCCATCATAGCCGTTCAATAATGAAATCGCCAAGTCTGAATTCAACATTACACACTTAGAAAATTTTACAGTATTCGGTAATTTTTTACCGAACTTTCAACAGCTGAACGTTCGGTAATCGAATTTACCGGGTTTCGGTGAAATTTTACAGTATTCCGGTAAAAAAATTACCGGAACTTGTCAAATTTTACCGAAGTCCGTTAAATTGGTTTACCGAACTGTTCAGCTGTTGAAAGTTCGGTAAAAAATTACCGAATACTGTAAAATTATCTAAGTGTGTAGGAATCACCTACATACTCATTCAAGTCTGCAATAGTAATCATTACCCGAATAAAAAAATCTCATAGATTTACAATTGAATGTATTGTAACAATACAATAGAATCTATAGTATATACAATTAATATTATTGTTCACAACGATGAAATGACAGTAGGAGCTATTGTTGCCATAATAGAATCTAATGTAAACTGAGACATCGACAATAGAAAAGGGGGGTTGTCATGTATCTTAGCTATAGAAAAAATCATTATTTTCCGAACAAATTTGAACCAATTACTATTAATTGTATTGTTTTACAATTGTTGATAATCCAAACATATGAAGTGAATTTTAGATCTATTGTAATGACAATATGCATTTTTCCTTAATGTGATTTAAGAACAATAAGATTCAAGGTCGGAAATAGATTTTAATGTTATTTTATATTGTTGTTTGTAATTGAATGAATCCTAGAGGGTTTGAGCTGTTTAGTGGAATACTTGTAACTTTAAATTAGAAGAAAAATAAGTAATCTCCATTTAATTCCAACTACCTTTGCTTATCTTCGACAGATACGCGCATTTCGTCTACAATGCACTATGGTCCAGATTACGAATTTACGAGGAAACATGCTCCCAGCGCCTAAACTTGAAACTTTACAGCAAAGTGATGCTATACAACATGGTTTGTATCACTAAGACCCATTTTGTGATATTAATTAAAATTAGGGTGGTCCCCATTTTCACGGAAATACAAAACCTAACTTTTTTATTTGCAGAAATAGACGTTTACACTTTTCGACAAAGTTGTAGCGCAAAAAATTTCATGGAATTTTCATATATAAATTTTTCTGTAGCTTGAAAATTGAACGATTTAGAGCAATTTTCCCTCATCAACTTAGGGTGTACCATTAAAAAAAGATTGTTTTGCCCTTACTTTTTTATTTCAATTCCCACCGTAAAGTTGTGTTGGGACGAGTTTTAGAACTTATAAAGATGCATACTTTGGTGCACAAACTTAGCCGCTAGCTTCAACCAATCAATAGTTATTGAAGTTTGTCTTTAAAAAATACGCCCTTTTCAAATGTTGATTTTTATGATTGGGGCAAACACAGACAGACGTTTAAGCAAGAGCAAAATTAATCGATAACTTTGTGTGAATTTTTGAATCGCTAGCAAGCGCTAGCGTAAGCAACTGTTGCTTCACTAACGCTACGTAGTTCACTTGGTCGAGAAGCCCACTGATGTGGTGAAGTTGCGGCATCTGCTAGCATGTCAAAATATCACTCCGTCGTTCGCCACATGCCACCCGATATTGACACGATGTTTTGACGTGCAATTATATGCCACATAGCGTCTACAAAACTGACAGATTTGCTTTTTGCTAAATGCTTATTGACATTTGGCGATTCCTTTCAAATTGACGGTTGCGGAAATTTACACAAGTCGAGATTCAAGCTTGAATGGCTGTGGTACACCCTAAGTTGATGAGGGAAAATTGCTCTAAATCGTTCAATTTTCAAGCTACAGAAAAATTTATATATAAAAATTCCATGAAATTTTTTGCGCTACAACTTTGTCGAAAAGTGTAAACGTCTATTTCTGCAAATAAAAAAGTTAGGTTTTGTATTTCCGTGAAAATGGGGACCACCCTAATTTTAATTAACATCACAAAATGGGCCTTAGTGATACAAACCATGTTGTAGAACATCACTTAGCTGTAAAGTTTCAAGTTTAGGCGCTGGGAGCATGTTTCCTCGTAAATTCGTAATCTGGACCATAGTGCAATGTGCAGACTTCTTCAGTGTCTCGTACTAATAACAGTCGAGTTATTACTACGAGACACTGAAGAAGTCTGCATATTGTAGACGAAATACGCGTATCTGTCGAAGATAAGCAAAGGTAGGTGGAATTAAATGGAGATTACTAATTTTTCTTCTAATTTATAGTAATTGAATGGTTATTTTTATCCGGGTAGAGTATTTCGAAAGTTACTAATCGTCCATATGACAGTTTCCGGCCAACCCGCTTCCAGTCTTGTCTCGATTTTGTAATGTACATACACGGTGATACATTGGTGTACACCAACAATATTCAAGACGTAGCTTATGTTGACACAATTCGATGATTAAACACCCCCGCGGTTTGTGCAAAACTTTGCAATACACTTTATGATAGATAATTTTTTTAAATAAATAATAAACAAATTACTTGAACGTTATAAATGTTAACATTTAAAGCTAACAACGACAAAGTCACGCACAAAGCTGTAAAATTTTACTCTGTGGAAGTGTTAGCAGCTTTTGAAAACAAAACGAACATCGTCGGATTGAATTTCCGCATATCTCTGTACTCTGAAGCTTGTAGTACACTGTTTGTCCAATAGCCAAATATTTGTCATAGGCAGATAGGCATCTGACAAACACGCTCGTTCAGATCTACTCTAAATAGAGTAACTTTCACTTAGTTTCGTATTTCTATGCTAAATGTCAAAAACTGAGTAACTTTATATAAGGAAACTGAGTAAATGCTACTCTGATTGTAAAAGCGCTGTATTTATAAAAATAGAGTAACTACAATGAAGCTGTCAGAAACGAAAAACGTGGTTCAGTCGATCAAATTTTCAAGATGAGACGGCTGTATGTTGTAATCAACAATCATTCTGACGTCGAAGTGCCGAATTGAATCCATGAATTACAATCAATCCAGAAAATAACAAATTTAAAGTATTTCGACACTTCCGTTTCGACTGGACAGTTGTCGGAACAGTCAACAATTTGAATAAAATAAATTAAAAAATTCAATTGGATACTTAATAATGTTTACTCAAATTCTGACAAGGGACAAAGTTAATCAGAATTGAGTAACTTTATAGCTACTCTAATTAGAGTAGTTCCAGTTTTAACAAAACTGAGTCGTTTTCTACTCAGTTTTGTAAAAATACAAACAAACGTGACTGAGTAATGTTTACTCTAATTTCGACAGGTGACCTAGTTAATCAAAATTGAGTAACCCTTCAATTACTCTAATTAGGGTAGTTCCACTTTTAACGAAACTGAGTCGTTTTCTACTCAGTTTTGAGTAATTACAAACGAGCGTGAACATCTATGATATCTGTCAGCTGTCTAGCTGCCTATGCCAAATATTTGGCTATTGGACAAACAGTGTACTACAAGCTTGAGGATCACTAGTCCTGCACATCGAGCAGTTTACTTGTGTTGGAAGCAAAAATATTGTAAACATTGCTGAGCACGTGGGTGATGACGTCAAACAACCACACGCTCGTTTGCAATTACTCTAAACTGAGTAGAAAACGACTCAGCTTCGTTAAAAGTGGAACTACCCTAATTAGAGTAATTGAAGTTTACTCATTTTTGATTAACTAGATCACCTGTCAAAGTTAGAGTAAACATTACTCAGTCACGTATGTTTGTATTTTTACAAAACTGAGTAGAAAATGACTCAGTTTTGTTAAAACTGGAACTACCCTAATTAGAGTAGCTACCCAAGTAACCACAAGCATTATATCATAACACTAATTCGACCGACTATCAGCAACAGTCATGCCATATCACATTAAAAATGTTATGATGCATTACTATATTTCTTCAAACAACTTAACGTTAAATACGCATTAAATGATGCATTATTG